>JAGXJF010000789.1:0-155536 GCA_019208055.1 Stipa capillata | reverse complement strand
TGGGAAAAGCTTGCGAGTACATTCAATGTACTCACCTGGCTTGTTGATTTGGCCAGATGAAGAAGAAGAGTGGTGCTCTGAGGACGATATCAGCGACCATGAGGGCTAGGTCGTTCTCCCCAGTCAGTTGCCTGTGGATGGGCATATTGATGGGTCAATAACTATGCTTTGCTACTTTCTGCTGCTACTTTTATTCAGCCAATCGGCTATGTTATTGAATAAAGACCATAATGACATACTTATGGAAGATACACGGTATTGTATGTGAATGCTATCAAGTTCTTGTGTGTGCCGGCTACTGATCCAGGGACCGGTACAGTAAACACGGGAGGCGTATCTGGCCCTAAAACCGGGTACGCCACAGCTTGGTATCAGAGCCATACTGACTGTAGGAAACCCTAGCTAGCATGGCCGTTAGATAGGAATCCGAATAAAAAGTATTTTCTTAAGTCAAGATAAATTGCTGAAAATAATTTCTGGTATTCTCATCCCTTCTAGTATTCCCCTTATCCTGACCAGTCTCTGAACATCTACACTCACCCCAGTTCTGATTTTAAAAAATTGCAAATGGCACCTGTTGAAAAGTATGGTGAGACCTGCGCTGCTAACACTGGTGGATAGGTTTGACTCCTTAGAGAGGCATTGGTGCGTTGTGGAATTTCGACCAGCCTGGAATATAATATTTTCCAGGAGAAGATCTCGGAAAACATCACTGAATATTGGGCAAGAGTTTTCGTTTTCGGAGCAAGGCAAGGAGACACCCGCACCCACACCTTTGTGGGAGGAAAAAGTTGGTACTCCACTCAAGCCCATCCATTTAGCCGCCTACAAAGCACTAGGCCAACTCTGTTATGAGATTCCAGAGCTAGCAAACCTTAGGGCAACTAGATACTTTCCACAGCATCCCGCCCGAAACAGATATTCACTGGTACACCCAACCAGAGGGTGAAGATGACCCTGCAGTGGTGAATATGTCCCAATATGTGAGAGCTCAAGATTCACTGACTCACTGCATCCCTCATGGAGATGGACCTAGTGCGTGAACAATTACGGCGTGTGCGAGGACTACTGAAGCTGGCCACTACTCGCCAACAGAGAGCTGCGAACACAAGTGGAGCACCCCAGGAGCCCCGCGACATTCCCGTCGTGGATGAACCTCAGCCTCCGCCAAAGCGCCATCATGGAAACCCTGGAATAAGCGAAAATCCCTTCGCCGCAGCAGCAGGCGCAACCCAGGCCGTGTATGGGATACCAGGCCCTATGCCATACTATAGCCTGACAGCTCAGATAGACTCTGGAGAGGAGGAAGACCCTGAGGACCGGGTCCCTGCAGAAGATGAGGAGTTACAGATCTTGGCTTAGGCTCGTAGGACTCGTGTATGTCTAATATCACGAGTTAGTACTATGTACCCCCAACTATCTAGACGTGTGTTGTGTTTCTGTTTGCTGTACTAGAACTGTTATGTATGCTGTGTGTGGTATAACACACCTGTAGGTGTGGTATCGTACCCACACTTTGCTTTAAATAAAAGTAGCCTACCTGTTGTACTAAAAATTATCATATGTTCTACACTTACCCCGCGAATCCTCTCTCACCTGTCATTCAAACCGCGATTCCCGGATAAGGAAGTGACAACACAGCTGGCCCGCATTTATGAGGGTAGGCAGCTGTCACTTCAGGAGAGACCACCTGTCCTCCTTACGACCGAAGCCACCGTTCCCCAGCCATATAAATACCCCAAGCCGCTGTTTTCTCAACTCACCACTCCCTGATCAAGCTAGAAGCAAAAGAACCCTAGCCTCTTCCCCAAATTCTCCACCCTCAACACCCCGAAGAACACAATGCCTCGCGGTGTGCTTTACGACGAAACCACCGCAGCAGGACTCGCAGGATTCGTAGACATCCTGTGGACTGTTGCCCAGAGAGCCCTCGGTGCCACCCAGAGACCGGAGTATGATGTCTACCAAGAGGAAGCCTCCAACCCCAACCATGTGTACTGGGCGGATGTACACATCTACCAAGCCGGCGCCAACGACGTCGCCACCTTCCACATCGTCGGGCACCCAATGCCCAACCCCGACCTAGCTATTCAGTTGGCAGCATGGGAGGCCATCCTTCGGCTCCACCCCATAGTCCCAAGTATGCACCGCCGAGCCTTCAGGTTCTACCCCAGCCGTGTACCAGGAGGAGAAGTTATCTTCACCAGCACCCAGGCAGAGCAGGACGTAGCTGTCGTCCACCTCACCAAGTACCTCGTCGCCCAGACCACCGTATTCACTCAGCTTGTCGACATCCTCGTCCGGACGCAGCAAGCCATTCCCCTTGTACAGCCTCGCCCCCGCTCCCGAGACTCTACCTCAGCACCTGCCCGTACATTGGTACCAGAAGACCCCCCGTTGCTGGGTATACCAGTAATGGTAGGTGGCAGTGTTCCGCCTTCCCTATCTGCCGATTACCTTAGCCTGTTCTCGCAGTATGCAGCCACTACCCGAGCTACACATCGCCGTAGACACACCACCACCCCCGCAAATACCCCGGTACCCTATGAGAATGGGGACATCCACGGGGAGATACCCCTAACCCAGCCATCCCACCCGGACGTAGATCAGGTAGATTAGATGTTTGGGAAGTGGAATAGCCACTCCCGTTTGAAAATAATTATGCCCTATCTTTGTAATATTGTAATAAGGCTTAGCCGTGCCCTTGGATGCCATGTTTGTGTGTTGTACAAATGCCGCTAGGCACAACCTTATGATGTTGATATGTGTTTCTCGGTGTTCCATTCGTGTTTTGGTTGGTGTACCCAACCGTTGGAATTCGTTATAAGGCAGATAGCCTTAAATCTATTCTATACCGCAACTCCATTTTCCCTCTTACCTAATGCTGTAACAATGCAAACTCTGACGATTAATCAATTACTAATGCAGATCAAAAGCAAACATGAGCCACAACGTTGACAACACCACAACCCGTAAGCGAAGAGCATTTGTCTCTGCAAGCGCACCTAAACCCGCAAGCCCAGGACACTCCAGGGCATCAGCTGGACCCCAACGATCTGAACCACCTCCAAAGAAAACCCAAGCCAGCCTTTGTACCAAACCAATGGCTAACAATCAAGAACGGCCTCGGCAAAATCCAGAACAAAAAGAGGATCAAGGACCTGACTGTGCTGAATCAGGCCACCCGGCCCCAAACTCACTACCAGCAGACCCCACATTGGTTGATATGCTGAAGGCTTTAGGACAAAACTGCATAGCCACCAATGCAGCTGTACAGGTGATGCTGCAAGGCGGTAGTTCGTCAGGCAAAGGGAATAAACTGTCGGAATTCCAGAGAACCTCCCCACCTATTTTCGCTTATTCCACTGAACCACTAGATGCAGATGATTGGCTATTAGTCATGGAAGAGAAACTGGAAGTCGCTAAATGCGACGACCGGGAGAAGGTACTCTTTGCTCCCCAGTACTTACAAGGACCCGCCGCAGCATGGTGGAAAAGAGTCCGCAGTACTCAACCTAAACATACAGAGATCACTTGGGAGAAATTCAAAGAGATGTTCCGCAAACATCATATTCCAGCCAGCCTAATCGGGATTAAGAAGAGAGAATTTTATGACCTGAAACAAGGGAATATGACAGTTACCGAATATCTCCATAAGTTCACTCAGCTGGCCCGATATGCGGACGAAGACTTAAAATCCGAGGGAGCCCAAGTGGATAAGTTTATGAATGGTTTACAGCAGATTCTCCAGTACCAGTTGGCTTCACAAAAATTCACGGACCTCCAAGACCTAGTCAATACTGACTCTCAACGTGGAAGAAAAACGCCGTGGACTAATGGACACGCGTAAGCGTAAGAACGACAAGCGTTTCATCACAGGGGGAGCCCACAACAGCGACCCCGGTATGAGAAGAAGTCCAAGCCTAGATTTTCAGCCCCGCAGCAACAAAAGGCTACCCCATATGTTCCCCAGCACAGTGCTCGCAACTTTCAGAATGCCCCAAGAAGCAATGTTAGTAGCTACCCCACTGAAGGCCCAAACAAGAACCAGGGAAGCCGCAACTGTTACTCGTGTGGCGAAAGCGGGCATTTTGCCCGAGAATGCCCTAAGAGAGCTCCAGAAAACTCCGATCAGCGCCCACGCCAAGGACACCCAATGCCGACCAGAAGCCAAGGGTCCAAGGGAACCCAGAATTTTAGCAAGGGACGTGTGAACCATGTCGATGCAGAGGAAGCCCAGGACGCCAGCGACGTGGTGATGGGTACGTTCCCTGTTAATACCGTACTTGCAACCGTACTATTTGATTCAGGAGCATCACATTCATTTATTTCAAAGAGATTCGTTGACAAGAACCAATTAGAAGTCCATCTTATGAAAACCCCCATGCAAGTACGAACACCAGGATCGGTGGTTAAGACTAGACATTGTTGCAAGGACGTAAGTATCCTCATAAGGGGGGTAGAGTTTCTAGCCAATCTGATTGTTTTAGAATCAGAGGATATAGATGTGATCTTAGGGGTGAACTGGTTACCCAAGTTCAAAGGTAATATCAATTTCGAAACCAAAACTGTCACCCTCACCAACGCTCAAGGAAAGACGGTTAATTTTTCCCCTAAACCACCCCGGAACGGTTCCAGCACCCTCAACCATTTGACCACACCAGAATTAAATCCAAGTCCCAGTAGTGCAAGAATATCCCGATGTATTTCCGGAAGAATTGCCAGGAATGCCCCCAGACCGGGAGTTGGAATTTGTGATTGAGTTGGTACCCGGTACGGCACCAATAGCAAAGAGACCCTACCAGATGTCTGCTAACTACTTAGAGGAATTAAAGAAGCAGTTGGAAGAGCTTGAAGGCAAAAAGATTTATTCGACCAAGCTCGTCGCCATGGGGATCACCCGTATTGTTTGTGGAAAAGAAGGATAAAACACTTCGCATGTGCGTAGACTATAGAGCCTTGAATGAAGTGACTATCAAAAATAAATATCCCCTCCCACGAATCGATGACTATTTGACCAACTGAATGGAGCCCAAGTATTCTCTAAGATAGATTTAAGATCTGGCTATCATCAATTAAAAGATCCGTGAGCAAGATATACCAAAGACTGCTTTTACCACCACTATGGACTATATGAGTATACAGTCATGCCCTTCGGTTTGACCAATGCCCCGGCCTATTTCATGAACTTGATGAATAAAGTGTTCATGGAGTACCTAGACAAGTTTGTAGTGGTATTCATCGACGATATCCTGATCTATTCCAAGTCGGACGAAGAACACAAACATCACTTGAGGATAGTCCTGGATAAGCTAAGAGAACATCAACTGTATGCCAAATTTAGCAAAGTGCGAATTCTGGCTGAGAGAAGTTGGATTCCTCGGACATATAGTGTCCGCAGGTGGTATAGCCGTGGACCCAAGCAAAGTTAAGGATGTTCTTGATTGGAAGTCACCCAAATCAGTAACCGAAATCCGGAGCTTCCTAGGTTTAGCAGGGTATTATCGCCGCTTCATAGAAGGATTCTCGAAGCTGGCTAGACCCATGACACAGTTGCTAAAGAAAGATCAGAAGTTTCAATGGACGCAGAAATGCGAGGATAGCTTCCAGGAAATGAAGAAGATGTTGACCTCAGCACCCGTATTAACATTACCCGATCTCCAGAAGAGTTTCGACATTTACTGCGATGCATCCCTGGCATGGACTTGGATGCGTGCTCATGCAAGATGGGAAAGTAGTCGCTTATGCCTCCAGGCAGCTACGACCCCACGAAATGAATTACCCAACTCATGACCTAGAGTTAGCAGCAGTAGTGCATGCCCTGAAACTTTGGCGGCATTACCTCATCGGTAACCGTTGTGAAATATACACCGACCACAAGAGCTTGAAATATATATTCACCCAGTCAGACCTCAACATGAGACAGAGGAGATGGTTAGAATTGATAAAGGATTATGATCTCGGAGTTCACTACCATCCCGGAAAAGCAAATGTAGTGGCCGATGCCCTTAGCCGGAAACCAGCCGCCCTGAATGCCATACTTCAAGAAGCCCGACCCGAGTTACATGAGGAATTTGAGAAGCTTAACCTTGGTTTAGTTGAAAGAGGTTTTGTAGCAATTTGGAAGTGACCCCGTCCCTCACGGCGAAGATCATGGGAAGCTCAAAAGGGACATAAGAGCATAGAAGGTATCAAGGAAAAGATAAAGATTGGTAAAGCAAGTGGATTTAGAGAAGATAATGAAGGTACCCTATGGTTTGAAAATAGATTATGTGTACCCGACTGTGAAGAACTTAAGGAGCTTATTCTGAAGGAAGCCCATGAATCCAGATATTCCATCCACCCCGGAGGTACGAAGATGTACCAGGATTTGAAGGAAAAATTTTGGTGGCATGGAATGAAACGGGAAATAGCAAGTTTTATAGCCCAGTGCGACATATGTCAACGTGTCAAGGCAGAACATCAGAAACCCGCAGGGCTACTACAACCCATCAAAGTCCCTGAATGGAAATGGGACGAAGTTGGCATGGATTTTATCGTAGGACTTCCGAGAACAAGAAAGGGAATGATTCCATCTGGGTCATCGTAGATAGATTAACCAAAGTAGCACACTTCCTACCGGTCAAAACCACATACAGAGGAGATCAATTGGCCAAACTATATCTAGCCCGAATAGTTAGCTTGCACGGAGTGCCCAAACGGATTATATCGGATCAGGGGCACTCAATTCACCTCCAGATTTTGGGAACAACTGCACGAAGCCATGGGGACCCGATTAAACTTTAGCACCGCTTATCACCCACAGACTGATGGACAAACGGAACGAGTGAACCAAATCCTGGAAGACATGCTGAGGGCATGTGCGTTGACTTACGGTGATAGCTGGGAAGATAGCTTACCATACGCAGAATTCTCCTACAACAATAGTTACCAGACCAGTCTGCAAATGTCCCCGTTTGAAGCATTATATGGAAGAAAATGTAGGACCCCCTTGAATTGGTCCGAGACCAGTGAAGGAAAAATCTTCGGTCCCGACATTCTTCAAGACGCGGAAGAGAGAGTGAGGTTCATCCAGGATCGATTAAAGGCAGCTCAGTCACGACAGAAAAGCTATGCTGATCCTAAGCGGAAAGATGTCACTTTTAAACCGGGAGATTACGTGTATCTGCGAGTGACACCTCTTAAAGGAACTCAGAGATTCAATGTAAAGGGCAAGCTAGCGCCCTCGATACGTTGGACCATTCAAGATTGAAGGGCGGAGAGGTGAAGTAGCATATCAGTTGGAATTACCACCGGAGCTATCAGAAGTACATAATGTATTCCATGTGTCACAGTTAAGGAAAATGCCTGAAGCAGCCCACGAAGCAGGTCCAGTACCAAGATTTAAACATTGACAAGGATCTCACCTATAGAGAGCAGCCCACCAAGATTTTGGAAAGTGCAGAACGTCGGACCAGGAATAAGAGCATCAAGTTTCACAAGGTCCAGTGGGAGAACCACACCGAAGAAGAGGCCACTCGGGAACGAGAGGACTTCCTGATAGACAAGTTCCCCCACCTGTTCCAGCCGGAAGAATCTCGGGGACGAGATTCACCTTAAGGGGGGGTAGGTTTGTCACACCCCGTCTTTCGTAAACTCGCTTACCGGCATAACCGTACATGTGTTAGGCATGATTTAGTTTAACATGCACCTAACCCTGCCACACACACGCACCTCTCCCGACTAAACCCTAATCCGAGAAAACCCTAACATCGCACACACGTAGTATACCTGAGTGAAGGGGAGAGAATCCATGAGACTTACCATAACCCCCTCCACCTTGCCGTACCCCGGAACCCTAGCCCTCGGCCCGATCCCTCCCTTTAGATTTAATTTCCATTCCCGGCAAACCCTAATCGCGAAGCCAATCACTCCTCGACCTCTCCACAATTATGAATAAATTCATGGAACAACCTAATATCATATACAATGCAAATATAAAATAAAATATGTAAGCCCAGTTCAAAATAGTAACAATTGGAAATGACAAACCCTAGGGCAGAAATATGCGTTGTACTGCAACCTATAAAAGTATAGTTCAGAAAATTCCAATTAAATTACACAATGGCCACAACCTGCTCACGATTCCGAATATACAAGAACATAGTCACGTTCAGTACAAAAATCCCAATGGCAGGTATCGAACACCTATGTGGGGATTAATTTCTCGACATAAATGATGAGGAAATCAACCTAGGAAGCGTCAGTCGAGCTACAGCATTGACCCTGAGTAAATCCTAACACGTTCAAGACCACAACAGCCCTCCCCTTGTCCTCTACTCCTTGTCCTGGTCTTTGACATGACAAATCAATCGTGACATTCGACAGATCCCTTCTGGACTCATCCAAACCAGTGCTCAGCTCTCCTGTGGCTTTGGACGCATACCCTAGAAACCCTGGCGAGAGGGACACGCGTGCAAATGCCCGAGTGCACCAGGACGCGCTGATGCCGCTCCCTGGCATGGGCTGGCCGCGCCCTGGCATCGCCCCGACACTAGCCAGCTCGTCAAGGCCGCGCCGCCCGCCGCAAAATACGTCGTCCAGCTCGCCGGAGCACGCCACGCCAAGCCTCGACCCTTCCCATTAACCAGCCCAGCTTGACGTCGCCGCAGAACCTCGGGAGCTTCCCTCGCCGCGCCGAACGCCGAACAGCCGCGCCGCCCGTCGACACGCCACCACGCGCGTCTGCTCCAGAGCCGCGCCGCTCGCCGTCAAGGCTTGTCCCGAACGCCCCAGGTGTCCCTCCGCCCTCCTGCAGCCTCGGCCACGCCCCAAGCCTCCGAATTTGTCCCATCGCCAAGCTGCAGAGTCGCCGCTAGCTCTCCCTCGCCGCCTCCCCTATAAATGGACAGGCCATGCGCCCACTTCAGCTCAGGCGCCTCACCAAGCTTTCCCTCTTCCCCACTAGAGCCATCAGTAGCTCGGTTTCCTTCCTTCTCGCAGTTCCTCTCTCCGCCGCAGCTCGTCATCAAACCACTGCCGTCCTCAGCTGCCCAAGCAACGTTCCGAGCCAACCTAGCTAATCCAAGCTCCCTAGCTAAAGAAACCAAACCCGGGCTGTTCCCTTCCTCCAATCTTTAGCTCGCCGCCGGTAGCCCTCTTGTCCGAAACGCCGCCGCCGCCTGAGCTCAGTCCTAAGCAGTGAAGTGGCCAACCAGAGCAGCATCCACCGAGCAGGTAAGTCACTAAGGCACCAACGCGTGGGCCAGACTGCGGGTAAGATCCACGCACTGGTAAGCAACGGCGTCCCTCACCGAGTTCCCGCCTCCCCTCATTAAAAAGCGCAGTTATTCGGTCTGTACTCGAGCCTCACGTCCGACCGAGTAAAGGCACACTGGCCTGGTCCGTTTCCGACCAAGAGAAGCGCAATTAAAGCTGGCGGGTAGTGCAATTAGTCCGGTTTAGCTGCTGTAGCTTGCTCCAGAACCGGTTCCCCTCGTTGTTAGACCAATTCAGCATGTTTTAGACCAGCTTTTGGAAAATTAGTTCAGTTCTAGAACCCTAGACTCATTCCCAAACTTTAGATTCAAAAGAATTCTAAGTTCAAATAAATTTTTAAACATAAACAAAGGCAACTGAGTTTAGGGCATTACTTTTATTTCTTAGATCTCCATATACGCTATATACGTAATTTTTAGAACAATCAAAGTGAATAGTTTGTACTACCAGTATATTGAAATAGCACTAGCACCCATTAGTTCATAAAAACAGTAACTCTGAGCACGTAACCCTAATAAAACGAGTTCTTCTACCCGAGTAAAAGCATCGTCATTTCATGTGGTTTTCATGCATGTTCTTGGATTTTATTTGAAGTTCCATCGCTTGCTCTATTCGCCGTTCGTTCAACGCGTAGTTAACGGAGTGCCGTACGTGCCGCGAGAGGACCCGACATCACCTTCATGCCAAGAACAGGAGCAGGACCCGGAGCTGCCAGGCAAGCTTTCCCCGCCTTGAACATATTGTATCCCATATTTACTACGCTTAAGTATTTTGTTTGCAAAATCTTGCATGCTATTTTAGTATTACCGGTATTTTATGCTAGTGAAGATATGTGCAGTAGATGCATATGCCGTAGTTTGGAATCCGCCCCTTTGTCACCCTAGGTCTATTTAGTCGGTCGAGATCGACCGACAAGGTAGTAGGAATATAAGCGGTAGCTGTGCTTAGACCTGCTCTAGTTAAAACAAGTTTTACAAAGTATGTGGGGTATGGGATCTAAACCCTCGGCTTGTTTATACATGCCGAGGAAATCTTTTAAAAGGAAACATTTGTGAAAATCCCACATGAAATGATGGAGGATTTTGGATTCGGGCGGGAATGCTAAGGGTGTTATGAGGAGGTAGAGTAGCCGGTTGCTACTTGAGGAAGGAATGGTCGGGTAGCCGGTCGGTACCCGTGGAGTTGGTTGGTTATGGAGTCCCGCTCGAATCGGTTAAGGACCGAACCTAAGTGCCGCTGAATCAGTTCCCCACCGTACGTCCACATGTCCTTTATGGGAAGGACTTGGCTCGGTACCTCGTCTAATGCTAGAGCTCGGGACCGTGGGAAGTTAGGGTGAAGTGATAGGTGGATCCGGGATCCCTAGAGGATCTCCACGGGACTGCGTAGGGGGAAAGCTCTTCGTGAGTCTCACAATGTCGTGGGCGTAAAGCTCAGTAGAGTCCTACAAGGTACGTGGAACATGGTCCGACACAAAGGGGGAGAGTCCCATTTTGTCATCCGGGATGCAAAAGTTGGGTTACCCTCCTAGCGAATCCGGCTCTAGTGTGAACACGGGAGAAGGGTCTCGTTGTAATAGCCCTGCCAATACACCACCTGAGGTGTATCGTTAGCGCTCGGCAATAAGGGTGAACTACATCTTGTGGGTAAAGCCGTACAACCTCTGCAGAGTGTTAAAAAACTATTCGAATAGCCGCGTCCTCGGTCATGGACATGAACGGGTAAGGCCACACACTGGTTACATTATGTTTTGGTTGTGAAAGCTGGGAACGGGATTAAGGACGTGAGCATGATGTGCCCACAGGGTGCAATTTACGCTACCCGGTTCGGTAGCTAGGAATTGCTGAAGGAAAGGCTAGCTACACTGCTCGGGGTGGTGTGAGCGGAAGCCGAAAGGAAAGGCGGTGATGAGCGTGGCTATCCCGCTGAGAAAGGAAAGGAGAGGTAGCAGGGACTACCTCGAATAATACTGTTTTTCTTTGTGATCCTCATTTTACAAATCGCCTTAAATCTATTATCGTTATTTGAAATGAAAACTTACATTTCCGCACAACATGCAACATAGGTTAGAGCTCCCCTTTGAAATATCCCTTTACATGAATTATGCCGTATTATTCCCCGGTGGGAAAGGCTTGCGAGTACATTCAATGTACTCACCTGGCTTGTTGATTTGGCCAAATGAAGAAGAAGAGTGGTGCTCTGAGGACGATATCAGCGACCACGAGGGCTAGGACGTTCTCCCCAGTTAGTTGCCTGTGGATGGGCATATTGTTGGGTCAATAATTGCGCTTTGCTACTTTCCGCTGCTACTTGTATTCAGCCAATCGGCTATGTTATTGACTAAGGACCATAATGGCATTTTTATGTAAAATACTCGGTATTGTATGTGAATGCTATCAAGTTCTTGTGTGTACCGACTATTGATCCAGGGATCGGTACAGTAAACACGGGAGGCGTATCCGGCCATAAAACCGGGTACGCCACAATAAATAAGGGGCGCTGCACTTAGGTGATGTAATGGAGGTGACCTAAATTCCAAAGGGGCACTGGAGGCGTTCATGGGCGAGAAAGGCAAGGGCTGGAGGTCGGCAGGGGCGGAATCTAACCCCTGTCGTCTGACCGGTGGACGATTGGGGCACGTGTCATTCCACCGTCGAACGACAGGTGGTGACAGGGGCCCCGTCAGCACTTTCGGCGCGCAGTCGCTGCCCGGGGGAACGATAGGGGCTTGTCGGTCGACCGTTGGCCGACAAGCCCCTTATCGGTCGGCGGTCGACCGACAAGCTCCTTGTCAGCGAACGGTTGGCCGACAAGGTTTATTTGTGTAATTTCTGAAATCGGACGTATAGATCTGGAATTTTTGGTTTTAAAAATAATATTTATAAAAATTTCTCAGTGTTTTTCAGCCAAATTTTGAGATTAAATCAATTTTTTGCTCCAATTCAAAGTGGATTCTGAATTTTTGGAAGAAAGGGACTCGGAGTAGGAGTCTGGCTTGGATTTGAGAGTTCAAATGTTGCTATATGAGCAGGGGCTGGGGGAGGCTTCAATGGAGTTGAAGCCTATGGCCAATATGGAGAGCACATGATCCGGAGGAGAAGAGTACTCAGTGGTCTAGAGGTGAGGCGTGGGACTCGGCATCAATTGTGGACAAATTGATGGAGGAAAAAGCAGCGAGGTTAGAAGAAGTGTGGCAAGCTACCAAGGAGATCTTCGACCAGGGCTGCGGAGGCTCGACACGGAAATTGTGGTGAGGCGTGTAGCTGTAGGTGCACGGCAGACAGAGATGATCTAAAAAGTTGGAAAGTCGGTACATGTCAAAGGTTTGTGGAAACACGTGGATGTCTTCAATTAGGGAATCACGGATTTAGGGGTAATTATTCTGCAGAACAGAAAGAGACCAGTGTGCTACAACCAGGGACATGTGGAGAATAACTATCCAAGGAAAGGATGAGACAACTGCGAATTTAACTCAGCGAGATGCATGAATCAGGGTATGACCGTGAAGTTTTTTTAGTTTCAGATAGACGGTCAACATGAGCGAGGATGTTGGATTCAGGTAGCTCTTTTATGTGGTACCTAACAGTGAGTCGCTCAATTTCGTACAGGTCTAGCAAGAGGCTACCAAGGCGATGACATGGTCCATAATGTTATTGGGATACGGTGACTTCAAGATCAATGTATGATGACATTGAGCATATACTTTTGGAAGTTAGACACATACAAGAGATGCAAAAGGAACCTAATTTCGCAGGGTCGTTGGTTATGATGAATAAAGGAGGAAGTACAGTTGCAGGTGGAGTCAGGGAATAGCAATTGAGTCTCATTGGCAGTTCAGATTATTGAGCTGCAAAGATGAATCTCAAAGTCCAAGATACACGAAGGTTCGAACAATACAACTTTAAGATGGTGGAGGATATATATTCACCAAGGTGGAGTTTGTTGAGTTTATATTGAATATGTGTATGAGTAGGTTACAAGTTGAACTAGAGAAGGCATAGTATTATATTAAGGTAATACGGGAAGTTCTAGTAGCATACGGGTAGCGTTGAGGACTTAAATATCTATTACCAAGTTTTTTAACATACTCATGTTTATGCTACTGGTCAGCTATGTAGTTGTGCATTTTTTAGCAATTTTGTGAATTGTGGCACATTTTTCATAGTTGTGATTCCAGTATTTGACAATGACACCCGTTTTTCAATTTTCAAGGGAGGTCCTGGAAGTAGCACAGTCGTGTGAGGTCAATAATTTAAGAACATACCTTCATTACTGGAAGAAATACCCAGTGATTCCAAATGCACTCTTGTTAATGATAACTTGGGAGAGTATGTTCCAAGTTCATCTCAAGAAGATGGGTTATCTTCCGATTCTTACTTAAGCTCTGAAAAGGCTGATCTGGAATCAACAGAGAATGAAGTAGCTATATCTATGTTGGCTTTTTTGCTTCCCCAAGCTATCCCCCTTCTGAAGAAAACTCGCAGAAAATAGAAGGTTAAGCAAAAAAAGAAAGAAGAACATGCAGTTTCAATGCGAGCTGCTTCAACTCAAAATCCCTCCGTCGATGGATGCCAAGGTAGCTTTTTCTTTTCTTTTTTCTCTTTTGTGAAAAGTATATCTTTCATTCTATCAAAATAAAATATATCATTCACAGAAATTTGATTCATCATAATCAAGAGATGTTCCTTTGTCACGGACCCGGGAATTACATATGATTAGGGGAACGAATGGTCGCCAAGGGCCGAAGGACCAGTCGACCTAGTGGCACGGTACCTACGCCGTGCTCACCGAGACGGAGTGATCCGACACCTGACCAACACAAGCCGGCCGAAAGCGACTAAACTTCCCAGAACCACATACAATTCCCTGACCCGGTGAAGGTTTAGAGTCGTTCCCAAATTTTACCAGGCAAAGCAAGGTCGGAGGAGCCCGACGATTCTACCCACACCCTAACCTAGCTTGGAAGCTAGTGGGTCGCTCAAAAGCCCAGTAGAACACACCCACACCCTGCCTGGCCGGCACAGCATCTCAGCCAGCGGGTCACTCAACTGATCCCTGCTCGACTTAGTAAAAAGAGGAACGGCTTTAACCCTTCACGGCATACCCATATACTTCATATCATACACGCATTGCATATGGGCAGCCCCAATAACAACTTGTATATCACAACAAAGCACTAAAGAGAGGGGTTACCAGATAATTTTTTAACACATCCCATACTCAGGGCAATATTTACCTTACATACAACACGACCTGAAGGCCAATAAACACCAAATAGCCACAAGGGCAGCAGCGGAAACATAAACTAAAAACACCCGAGATGGTGAGGAACCCATCTCAACCAGCCCACAATATTCCCAAGGAAGTCGAAGCCAAAAGAGGTAAACCGAAGCAGCAAACGTCAACTCCCAATTGCTCCATGAACCTGCCTAGGATAAACCTAGGTGAGTACAACCACCGTACTCTCAAGACATTGCTTATCAACTAATTAAAACATGGTATTAATCCTGGTTGACAAGTGGTGATGGTTCACAATTTACATCAAGCTTAAGTTGCGTATAAAAGGTAGGATGAACATAAGCTACACAATCAAGGTTCAGATTGTAGCAATAACAAAGAGATAATAACCAGACATACATAATGGATTATATGAAATTTACCCTTCAGACCAGATGTCACATCAATCAAGGTATGAACCTAGCAAAATGAATATCATCATTCCAGTTCATTCAGGGGCAGCCCACGCCCATTTAATTCCAATCAACCCCCTTGGACCGTCCCGGCAAATCCAACTACCATGGGAATATCGAGTGCTCCTCACTCGGAGGTTGCAAAGCTCCAGTGACCGAGACTTGCCATCAGATAACCCATAGCGGTGAGTCCGACCACGACCTTGAGGGTTCTCAACCTATCACATCTTCATCCCAAGCAATCTCTCGGTCCGTCACCGGCTGTACAACTACTATGGATATACCGAGTGCGCCCCACCCGGAGGTTGCAAGGCTCCGAGTGGCCCCGACTTGCCATCAGATATATCCATAGCGGTGACTTCCGCTGACGTCCACGCGTGACAAGAGGAGTACTACGATGGAGCTTGTCCTCAGAGGGGTATAGCGACAAACTCCCCTTACACCTGGGTCGCATTCATTCACCATTATATACCCATCGTATCCATCGTGCACCTACCCTCTTCGGCTCTCACATCTCACTTTTAATGGTTCCAAGTTGATAGGGCGTCAAGTTAAAATTCTTAACCGTAGCTGCTGCATAACAACAAGACCTACAAATACTAGTGCGGTACCAAGCACCGATCAAGCACACATTCACACAAGCACCAAGTCAAATTAATTAATTAAGTCAAGCAAGGATTAACACACAACGTAATGATTAGTCAACAAGCACTGGAGCTTGCCTGGGAGCCGGGGAAGTACGGGGGAGCATGCAGGAGAACTCCAGAATACTCGAAACACCGGTAAGAAGCAAGCGACCTCTAAAAAGGGAAAAAGCAACCCTAAGAAACTAATTCGAAAAGGACGAAGATGCATGAATGCCAGTGATATGGATGCAACTACGGTGGATTCAAAATAAAGTATACAAGTACATAAGCAGGTTTGCACTTATTCCCGATTTTTTTGGCTTAGATTCAGCGGTATTATAACTTTAACCATGGATGAACCTAGAATATGAATGCATGCAGGGGATATGATATGCAACTAAAGCGAAAGGCTTTAAATCTATAATTAGGGTTAGGGCTTATTCAGTTGATTCGTAGTAGTGGTAGATGAGAACACGGGGTCGTCATTATTTTCCGGCCGTTAGGCGAATTGTGATGCTAAGCATTTTAAATTCGACTGTTAAGCTAGATTCTCTAGTATTCAAGTTTATTACTATTATTAAGGCTAAAGGTGTAAGTAAATCATCTCTAAAATGTATAACTACAATACCCTGCAAACAGCGGCAGCATTAAATCCTACAAGTTAAATCAAATTTAGCATTTTCTGTCTTCTTCTCAGTAAATAATATCAGATTGAGTATCTTTATATGAACTTAAAACATTTCTACTGAGAATGACCTGTGGGGTCAAGCTGATATATCTTTTCCTCTTTCTTATTACTATTGTAATGTGGGTTCTATTTGCCATTAAGGGAAAACTGATTACAATAGTGTACTAATTCAGTTCGCTTGGAAGCATCCCTACTAACATTAGTTAGTAACTGGTCACCTAAGTAGTCAAAAATTAATTACTGGATATTAGCTTGTTTTAGGGAGAACTAACTGTAGACACTAAACCCATATATGAACGGTGCTAAGTGGTGGTCGAACTGGTTTTATCTGAAGTATAGTTGTAGTGATTCTGCTAGTTCTTAATCCATCGCAACTTACTTAACTGGATCCAGGGGCATTGTGTATACACCATGTCAGCGTTCAACATTTTGCTCATTGCATGAGTCGGCATGGCAGGTAATAGATAAGTAGATGGTTAATCACGTCTTCATCCAATTGGTTGCTATAGTTAAAGAGATTCGTCCAGGTTTACATGGTCAGCACTGCCATCCCTTATTTTTATTTATCGATAGTGTATGAATGATACTACTTAGCTAATCATTCAGGTACTGGATAGTTCGTTTGGTGGTTGATAAATAACATTATTTAACTAGCTATTGGTCCAGTAGCTTACTAACCGTTGGGGTTACCAGATGTGTACGAACACCTCAATCAAGAATACCTGTACTCAAGCTAATCATGCGAGCATTGGTTTATGCAATGTATATCAATTGCAACAACCCGATTTTTACACAGCAACCGAACTACTAAATCTACCAGTAACCAATCATCGGTGACTTAGTTGTTTTCAACCGAAGTATGCAACTACATGAAGTGATTAATAGTAAAATCTACACTCTGACACTAACTGGTTCAGCTACCTTACATTAGTCCTGGATCACAATTAACTGATTCCGATAGTAAGAAGCCATTTGAATTTATCAGCCGGTAAACGAAGCAACGCATCAATTAGCTCCTCTTGTATTTAGCAGCTGATGTACACTTTACTGTAATCTATACCTTAACCGCTAAAATTAATTTAACTTCCGACCGCTAACTACTCACCGTTAACCAGCCAGGGCTATGCTGTCGAAAGGAGTAGGAGAAAGGAGGCTCACCTAGAGGAAAAGAAAAGAAAAGAAACGTGGCGGCGGAGGGCGTAGCACAGCCAGCAGAGGCGAGCTCAGGAGGCTTCAGACGCGTGGATGCCGAGGACGCCAGCGACGGGGTACGATGGCGAAAACCGGCGTGGCGGCTTCCAGGCGGAGGAGGCGCGGCGCTGGGTGGGTGAAGCGGCAAATCCGGCGGGGCATGCTCGGGAGAGTGGCCGGCGGCGGGCTTGGAGCGGCGGGGGAGCTCCAAGGGAGGCCGGCGTGGTTGGGGAAAGCCTCGCGGCGGTGGGCCGAGCAGAGGGGAGCGGTGGCGCCCGCGGCGGCTCGCCGAGGTGGCAAGGGCGCGGCCAGGAGGCGCACCGGGGAAATGGCGCGGGGAGCAGGGCGGGGCTGCGTGGCGACCTCGCCGAGGGTGGCGCGGCCGTGGGCGGTGGTTGGCTGGAGGAAAGGAGAAGAGGGGCTGCGCGGTGGGATTTGGGGAGAGAGGGAAGAAGGCCAGCAGCGGGATTTGGGGGAGGTCCAGCGCACAGCACAGAAAAGAAAATGGGGAGAGGGAGAAGAAGAAGGAGATGGCGCCGGTGGGGGTTGCTACGTGGGGAGAGGAGGTTGCCAGGTGGAGGAGATGACCTGCCGGCGGGTGAGGAAAGAAAAAAAAATATCTGCTGGGTGGGACCCACGGCCAGAAAAAGAATACAACAAATTTTTAATTTGGTTCATTTTGGTTCCCTTCTGGTTTTAGAGTTAGGGTTTGGGATAAATGAGGTTATACAAACAATCAAAAGGGTTCCTCATGACATGCCGGTGTTCTCCAAATTCTCAGCGGATTAAACTACCTAGGTTGGCCTATCATTTTAACCTATTTGCAATTTTAATCCAAAAATAGATTTGGTACTACAAGTATTCCAATTTATTTTTTTTATGCTTTTCAAAAGTTCATATTTTTGGTTGACAACATAGATACAACTTTAAACATGAAATTTTGCAAAGCTATGATTGACCCACTTCGATTTCTTTTCAAGAAAAGAATTATTAGTCCAATACTCGTTCAATTGTGCATCCTTCTCTTCAGTTGGCTTGAAACACTTGGGTGGGGTTTCTTAATTGTATATAAAACATAAGAACATTCGTTAGGGTTTTTGATCAAGGTCATGCCTTAATGGCCTAAATGCATGCATGTCAATGGAAGAAATCATTTTTGTTCGCAATAATTTACACTGACATCGGATCTGAGAATAGGGTCGCTACAAAGCCTACCCCCCTTAAAAGAATCTCGTCCCGAGATTCCTAACGGTAGAGAAGAGTAGAGAGGTGTTCAACTTGCAGCAAGACTTTGATGGGATATTAAGCTGTCGATAGCAGGAAAGCCAAATGAGTTATTGACCTTTACACTAGTTCTGGAAAGAGAAAACCAGATCAAGTTATTATTTTCAGTAATAACGTGTCTGGGAGAGGGAGGGTTGAGGAGTGCAAGGACTTCGCCAGTCCTGCAATTTCAGAATTTCAAGATTGTTGGTTCGAGTGAAAGGAACTGGTATGAATAACTGATCTTAGCTTAGGTGTGGCCGGGGCAAGAGAATTGCATGGTCATAACTACTCCAGATCGGAAAGAAAGAATTATGAATATGAGGATTGGTCTCAGATAGTGGTAATTGCCTTTATCATTTTGGGATGAGTTTAAAACGTCTTTTACTTGAGGGCAGATTTAGATACCATTCTTGGGCAGCTATGCTTCTATTAGAATAAGAAGAGGCAAAGGGATATGGACCAAGGAGTTAGAGGGTACGGTCCAGCGAGGGACGAATTTGGGAATTGTCGGGGCCGAAGAATAGTCTCGTACTACACATAGCGCCATCAACGGGGAGTTGGCCAGACTCTCTATTGGTATTCTAGGTGAGCACGAAAGCATTCTGGGGTACCGAGTGCACACTCATATATACCGAATTATTCACAGAACAGGTATATGTGACACGTAGGAGGGCAATTCCAGATCATCCAACATTTTAGAAACTTAGGTGGTTAAGATGGAGTGGAATATCCTTAAGATCAATCTGAGGTTCCGCTTAGTCTTGCTAGCAAGGTTTGTTAGAGGAAAATGGTTTGAATATCACTTTGTATAGGTGATAGATCGGAATTGTCAGGACCAAGGAATAATTCCGTACCGCATGTAGTACCATCAAAGAGGAGGTGATCAGGCTCCTTATTGACGTTCTGACATGGGCACGATAGCATTCCATGATACCGAGTGCTTGGGCATTAATTCCGGTTAGCCTACCATGTGCATATTCATATTCTTGGAGCAAGGCCAGATATTATAAGATGAGTCTAGAACTTCCTTCTATCCGGTCAAGAAGGGAGGAGGGAGAGACTGAACTAGAGCTTAAACAATTGATTGATTGAGTTTACTGTCCACTTTGCACTGAAATGGACAAAATAGGGGTTGTATACTCACCTGTCCTGAAGATGAAAACCAACTCACAAAAGATTACGAGGTGTCATTTGAGATTAAAGTTTGTGGAGAAAATGGTTGGGCGACATAACAATTTAGCACATTTGGATACCAATCTTTGCTGATTTTGACCATGGTGAAGGTTGTGAGATATGCAGCCCCAAACATCTAAATTTTGGGATTCCTCGTATTTAATCTAGGATGGATTAGGGCTTGAGGTTTGCTCGTATTTAATTGGGGGTTTGTTAGCTAAGTTGTGGCCTCTTCATTACACTTATACGAAATTTTGAGATGGAGATAAATTCTTGACATATAGTCACGAGGGGCATGAATTGCAATAAGATGGGTTAGAAGTGACTTGTGCAACGAAACTAAACATGTATGTGCAGCAGGAATACATGTTTACAAATTGTGCAAGAGCTAGGAATTAACATGTTTCATATGAATGGCACGCAATATCCTTGCATACAGATGAAATTGTCAACACCTTCGAGCGAGACATTTCAACACAATATGCAAGAATAGTGGGCAGCCATGATGTTCATATGAAAAGGTTTAACCTCTTAGCCAACTTTTAGAGGGAGGAACTTAGCTCACAAGGCAAAGAAGCATTTAGGAGTTTTGCTGAAATTTCTGGACAGCACACACTGTACTTGTGCGAGAGTCCGCTAGGAAAGATAAAACATGGAGGAAAACCCTACACCAGGAGGTATAGAACTCAAGGAGTAAAGTAGGGGAATTAGTTCACCAAAAGAAGGAGAAAATGGTTCATCAACTGATCCAAGGGGTATAGCAAAGAACGAAAGAGAGGACAAGCAATTCAGCGTCCTCCAATGGGTAGGATTTTGAAGTTAGACAGGAAGAGGGTGGATAGGATAGAACTCTATTGATCGTCATTTTTGGCAGAGATAAGATATTAACAAGGTAAAGGAAAGCGAGAGATCATCAACACCAGGATTTAGAGCAGAATTTTGAGCTAGCAGAACAACTGTAAGTGGTAAGGATGCTCAGAAAGATATCGGTGCGCTCAATATACATGCAGCCTAGGGGCGACTCCTAGCTGAGAAGTTAGATATCCTTGATGGTTACAATTTCCAGCACGACGAAGACTTGATGATGGCAAGGAATGGAATACTCCGGCATCTATTAGAAGCCGAAGTACTAGAACATGAAAGGAAACAAGATTGGGAGCATAGATGATAAAGGTTGAGGAACTTGGACAATAATTGAGGGATGAGAATGCGAAAGAGAAACACTCATCTATATCACTCACTAAGAAGACACAAGAGCACAGGTTAAAGCATCCGAGAGGCATCTTGCATAGGAAAGCAAGATGAGATAAGAGTTTATACACATTTTGCAATCAAATGAATTAGGGAAGAAGGAAATTCAGGTCTAAGATTGAAAGGGATAAGAAGTAAAATGAGCCGTACTTAGTCTTGTTGAAACTCATTTTTAGTTTTATAAATAATTTTGACAACATCGGGTCCTTAGCTAACGACCACCTGCAAGGTTTACCTACAGTCAGCTTGGCTCTGATACCAAGCTGTCACGGACCTGGGAATTACATATGATTAGGGGAACGGATGGTCGCCAAGGGCCGAAGGACCAGTCGACCTGGTGGCACGGTACCTGCGCCGTGCTTACCGAGGCGGAGTGATCCGACACCTGACCAACACAAGCCGGCCGGAAGCGACTAAACTTCCCAGAACCACATACAATTCCCTGACCCGGTGAAGGTTTAGAGTCGTTCCCAAATTTTACCAGGCAAAGCAAGGTCGGAGGAGCCCGGTGATTCTACCCACACCCTAACCTAGCTTGGAAGCTAGTGGGTCACTCGAAAGCCCGGTAGAACACACCCACACCCTGCCTGGCCGGCACAGCATCTCAGCCAGCGGGTCACTCAACTGATCCCTGCTCGACTTAGTAAAAAGAGGAACGGCTTTAACCCTTTACGGCATACCCATATACTTCATATCATACACGCATTGCATATGGGCAGCCCCAATAACAACTTGTATATCACAACAAAGCACTAAAGAGAGGGGTTACCAGATAATTTTTTAACACATCCCATACTCGGGGCAATATTTACCTTACATACAACACGACCTGAAGGCCAATAAACACCAAATAGCCACAAGGGCAGCAGCGGAAAACTAAAAACACCCGAGATGGTGAGGAACCCATCTCAACCAGCCCACAATATTCCCAAGGAAGTCGAAGCCGAAAGAGGTAAACCGAAGCAGCAAACGTCAACTCCCAATTGCTCCATGAACCTGCCTAGGATAAACCTAGGTGAGTACAACCACCGTACTCGCAAGACATTGCTTATCAACTAATTAAAACATGGTATTAATCCTGGTTGACAAGTGGTGATGGTTCACAATTTACATCAAGCTTAAGTTGCGTATAAAAGGTAGGATGAACAGAAGCTACACAATCAAGGTTCAGATTGTAGCAATAACAAAGAGATAATAACCAGACATACATAATGGATTATATGAAATTTACCCTTTAGACCAGATGTCACATCAATCAAGGTATGAACCTAGCAAAATGAATATCATCATTCCAGTTCATTCGGGGGCAGCCCACGCCCATTTAATTCCAATCAACCCCCTTGGACCGTCCCGGCAAATCCAACTACCATGGGAATATCGAGTGCTCCTCACTCGGAGGTTGCAAAGCTCCAGTGACCGAGACTTGCCATCAGATAACCCATAGCGGTGAGTCCGACCACGACCTTGAGGGTTCTCAACCTATCACATCTTCATCCCAAGCAATCTCTCGGTCCGTCACCGGCTGTACAACTACTATGGATATACCGAGTGCGCCCCACCCAGAGGTTGCAAGGCTCCGAGTGGCCTCGACTTGCCATCAGATATATCCATAGCGGTGACTTCCGCTGACGTCCACGCGTGACAAGAGGAGTACTACGATGGAGCTTGTCCTCAGAGGGGTATAGCGACAAACTCCCCTTACACCTGGGTCGCATTCATTCACCATTATATACCCATCGTATCCATCGTGCACCTACCCTTTTCGGCTCTCACATCTCACTTTTAATGGTTCCAAGTTGATAGGGCATCAAGTTAAAATTCTCAACCGTAGCTGCTGCATAACAACAAGACTTACAAATACTAGTGCGGTACCAAGCACCGATCAAGCACACATTCACACAAGCACCAAGTCAAATTAATTAATTAAGTCAAGCAAGGATTAACACACAACGTAATGATTAGTCAACAAGCAATGGAGCTTGCCTGGGAGCCGGGGAAGTACGGGGGAGCATGCGGGAGAACTCTAGAATACTCGAAACACCGGTAAGAAGCAAGCGACCTCTAAAAAGGGAAAAAGTAACCCTAAGAAACTAATTCGAAATGGACGAAGATGCATGAATGCCAGTGATATGGATGCAACTACGGTGGATTCAAAATAAAGTATACAAGTACATAAGCAGGTTTGCACTCATTCCCGATTTTGGCTTAGATTCAGTGGTGTTATAACTTTAACCATGGATGAACCTAGAATATGAATGCATGCAGGGGATATGATATGCAACTAAAGCGAAAGGCTTTAAATCTATAATTAGGGTTAGGGCTTATTCCGTTGATTCGTAGTAGTGGTAGATGAGAACACGGGGTCGTCATTATTTTCCGGCCATTAGGCGAATTGTGATGCTAAGCATTTTAAATTGGGCTGTTAAGCTAGATTCTCTAGTATTCAAGTTTATTACTATTATTAAGGCTAAAGGTGTAAGTAAATCATCTCTAAAATGTATAACTACAATACCCTGCAAACAGCGGCATCATTAAATCCTACAAGTTAAATCAAATTTAGCATTTTCTGTCTTCTTCTCAGTAAATAATATCAGATTGAGTATCTTTATATGAACTTAAAACATTTCTACTGAGAATGACCTGTGGGGTCAAGCTGATATATCTTTTCCTCTTTCTTATTACTATTGTAATGTGGGTTCTATTTGCCATTCAGGGAAAACTGATTACAATAGTGTACTAATTCAGTTCGCTCGGAAGTATCCCTACTAACATTAGTTAGTAACTGGTCACCGAAGTAGTCAAAAATTAATTACTGGATATTAGCTTGTTTTAGGGAGAACTAACTGTAGACACTAAACCCATATATGAACGGTGCTAAGTGGTGGTCGAACAGGTTTTATCTGAAGTATAGTTGTAGTGATTCTACTAGTTCTTAATCCATCGCAACTTACTTAACTGGATCCAGGGGCATTGTGTATACACCATGTCAGCGTTCAACATTTTGCTCATTGCATGAGTCGGCATGGCAGGTAATAGATAAGTAGATGGTTAATCACGTCTTCATCCAGTTGGTTGCTATAGTTAAAGAGATTCGTCCAGGTTTACATGGTCAGCACTGCCATCCCTTATTTTTATTTATCGATAGTGTATGAATGATACTACTTAGCTAATCATTCGGGTACTGGATAGTTCGTTTGGTGGTTGATAAATAACATTAGTTAACTAGCTATTGGTCCAGTAGCTTACTAACCGTTGGGGTTACCAGATGTGTACGAACACCTCAATCAAGAATACCTGTACTCAAGCTAATCATGCGGGCATTGGTTTATGCAATGTATATCAATTGCAACAACCCGATTTTTACACAGCAACCGAACTACTAAATCTACCAGTAACCAATCATCGGTGACTTAGTTGTTTTCAACCGAAGTATGCAACTACATGAAGTGATTAATAGTAAAATCTACACTCTGACACTAACTGGTTCAGCTACCTTACATTAGTCCTGGATCACAATTAACTGATTTCGATAGTAAGAAGCCATTTGAATTTATCAGCCGGTAAACGAAGCAACGCATCAATTAGCTCCTCTTGTATTTAGCAGCTGATGTACACTTTACTGTAATCTATACCTTAACCGCTAAAATTAATTTAACTTCCGACCGCTAACTACTCACCGTTAACCAGCCAGGGCTATGCTGTCGAAAGGAGTAGGAGAAAGGAGGCTCACCTAGAGGAAAAGAAAAGAAAAGAAACGTGGCGGCGGAGGGCGTAGCACAGCCAGCAGAGGCGAGCTCAGGAGGCTTCAGACGCGCGGATGCCGAGGACGCCAGCGACGGGGTACGACAGCGAAGACCGGCATGGCGGCTTCCAGGTGGAGAAGGCGCGGCGCTAGGTGGGTGAAGCGGCAAATCCGGCGGGGCATGCTCGGGAGAGTGGCCGGCGGCGGGCTTGGAGCAGCGGGGGAGCTCCAAGGGAGGCCGGCGTGGTTGGGGAAAGCTTCGCGGCGGTGGGGCGAGCAGAGGGGAGCGGTGGCACCCGCGGCGGCTCGCCGAGGTGGCAAGGGCGTGGCCAGGAGGCGCACCGGGGAAATGGCGCGGGGAGCAGGGCGGGGCTGCGTGGCGACCTCGCCGAGGGTGGCGCGGCCGTGGGCGGTGGTTGGCCGGAGGAAAGGAGAAGAGGGGCTGCGCGGTGGGATTTGGGGAGAGAGGGAAGAAGGCCAGCAGCGGGATTTGGGGGAGGTCCAGCGCACAGCACAGAAAAGAAAATGGGGAGAGGGAGAAGAAGAAGGAGATGGCGCCGGTGGGGGTTGCTACGTGGGGAGAGGAGGTTGCCAGGTGGAGGAGATGACCTGCCGGCGGGTGAGGAAAGAAAAAAAAATATCTGCTGGGTGGGACCCACGGCCAGAAAAAGAATACAACAAATTTTTAATTTGGTTCATTTTGGTTCCCTTCTGGTTTTAGAGTTAGGGTTTGGGATAAATGAGGTTATACAAACAATCAAAAGGCTTCCTCATGACATGCCGGTGTTCTCCAAATTCTCAGCGGATTAAACTACCTAGGTTGGCCTATCATTTTAACCTATTTGCAATTTTAATCCAAAAATAGATTTGGTACTACAAGTATTCCAATTTATTTATTTTATGCTTTTCAAAAGTTCATATTTTTGGTTGACAACATAGATACAACTTTAAACATGAAATTTTGAAAAGCTATGATTGACCCACTTCGATTTCTTTTCAAGAAAAGAATTATTAGTCCAATACTCGTTCAATTGTGCATCCTTCTCTTCAGTTGGCTTGAAACACTTGGGTGACGTTTCTTAATTGTATATAAAACTTAAGAACATTCGTTAGGGTTTTCGATCAAGGTCATGCCTTAATGGCCTAAATGCATGCATGTCAATGAAAGAAATCATTTTTGTTGGCAATAATTTACACTGACATCGGATCTGAGAATAGGGTCGCTACATCCTTTCTTTTGGAAAAGTGAAAATTTCTTTGGCCAAGCAGCTTACATAAAGTAGAGCTAGGAGTCATACAACATTTGACTGGTAATTTGCCCCAACATGTAAGAGAGTAATGATCCTTTTGAACAATTTCTTGCCTTCGACAGGTGTAAGGTTGTCTACAAGAATTGGTGAAGGGAATATGAATAGTTCTCAAGCACATGTCCATGGGAAACCTCTGTATGAAACGGTTGAAGACAGAGCGCTAAATGTGATTGCATGAATGGTGAACAAGTCTCTAAATTAGATGACACGGAAGCTTTTGTTGCAGATAGTTTTGAGGACGATGCACAGATTTGGGGTGAGAAAACATCCAAACCTATGGTTGCTCACCGTCACAAGTTTGATGATGCATGCTCTACGGAACCTAATGAGAACTCAAAGTTGCTATGAGATAATTGCACAGAACCACCACAATCGGGGTTAGGGTTTCAGAAAACCACCGGTTTTCAGTTTTTTTTTGAAAAACTACCGGTCTCTGGGACGCTCATTGCAGATTGCACTGATCGATCAGTAACCTCAGTAACCGCTCGTTGATGCCCGTGCTGACCAGTAGGGCCCGTCCGTCAGGCTGACGTGGCACGGGGTAACGGCTGGTAGGCAACGGACGTTAGGCGGCTCGGGAGATAATTACACAAAACCACCACAATTGGGGTTAGGGTTTCAGAAAACCACCGCTTGCGGATCAAAGAGGCCCTAAAAATCCAGCCCGCCGTCGTGGGAAGGACACTTATGCATATCTTTGATGTTTTAGGACCAATACAATGGAAACGATCAAGGAGAAGCACGATAACAGGGATTACACGTCAATACTACATGCTGGCACAAAAGAGATGAGGATTTAGAAAACATGCTCACAGCCGAACTTATCTTTGTGCGACTATTAATCAACATAGAACATTTCAGGTTGCTCACGTGAAAATGGTGCTACTAAATTTCTCATGAAAAATAGTATGAGAATATAAAAACTTCGTCCTCTTTTTTTCTTAAAGTTCTAGAGGTGCAAATGATGTAGCAGTAGCATCACTCTATTCTGCCCCAGGAAAAAATGGAAAAGGCGAAGGGATACGACCATATGGGTATAGCGAAGTGGAGCAGGAGGGGAATAATTCACGGAGAAATGCCAAATACGGTGGTGCCTATCATGGTTCCATAGATTCCTCCCTCCGCGACCCAACAACAGCAATTATACGCAAGATTCCTCCCACGGTGATGGGCTGGATTTTTAGGGCCTCTTTGATCCGCAAGATTTCGGTGGTTTTCTGAAACCCTAACCCCAATTGTGGTGGTTTTATGCAATTATCTCCCGAGCCGCCTAACGTCCGTTGTTTGCCAACCGTTACCCTGTGCCACGTCAGCCTGACGGGCGGGCCCCACTGGTCAGAACGGGCGTCAACGCGCGGTTACTGAGCGATCAGTGCAATCTGCAACGGGCGTTCCAGAGACCGGTAGTTTTTTTAAAAGAAAATGAAAACCAGTGTTTTCTGGAACCCTAACCCCAATTTGGTGGTTCTGTGCAAGTATCTCAGTTGCTGCAGAGCAAAAGGGAAAACCATCCTGAATGTTCTGAGAGTCAAGTTGGTTACACAATAGCACAGACACACCCAGGGGTAGAGACAGGCCCCAAGCAAGGGGGGCCACGGCCCGGGTCGTGACGCCAGAATTCTTTGATACTGTAGCATTTACTGTAGCACTTTTGACACTGTTTGACACTGTAGCACTTGTTTGCCCCGGGGCTTGCCCAGAGCCCCGCCCGATCCTGGCTCCGCTACTGGACACACCTGATGTGATATACGATCATGAGAAACGTCAGTATATTTTGTCTGATTCACTCGCTTGTCTAGAGGAAGAGTTTGGCTTGGATGATAGTTCCCACCCTGCAAACTTCAACCATGGTAACACCGATCTTAATCAAACGCAAGTCAAGCAGCAGTTTAAGGACCCAACGAAAGGTATTAACGATGGCTCGTCAATTTCCATGAATGGGTCAAATCACAAGAACTTTGGCAATGGACAAAATAGTTTTCACCACCACGCCGCCCTTTCTAACATTAATCATTTCAATGATCTACTATCGAAAAACTCAAGAAACATATATCAACAAGAGGATCAGGTCATCATCTAGAGCTTTATGGGCTGCTACCTGCACCCGATGCCTGTCTTGTCTGTCATGCTAAACATCAAAATTAATAGCAGCAGCTTACATATTGGCGGGAACATGGGCTCTCAGCCTTCTTTTATGGACTTCGATATCATAAGGAGGACTTCCTCAAGCTCTATTGGAACTTTTTAGCTTTGGCCACCCAGGCTTCTACTAAATCTTTCGAAGGCCTAAAGATACTCCCGAATCAGATCGATAAGAGATAGGAGCCCCCGGAGTGGATCTTGGTGGATTTGGTTGCACCGAATGGTGTAGCAACATTGGCCATGAGGAGTGACAACCGTTACCTGTGGCGTTCACCAATGGCACCGATGACTGGTACACTGGAGCACCTGTCAAGTATGAGCAAGAGTTCAAGTCGGTGAATGGCAAAGAGGATGAGAAATCCATGTTAAATGTGCTCATTTATGGAAAAAAATTTGTGAAAAAAATGCTCTAACCACATTTTACATGGATTTGGCATCCATTTTTCCATTCACCAAATTCAACTCTTTATGAAAATTGTGAAAAAATGATCGAAAGGTGATTAACAGGGTTAAAAATCATTTAAAATGTGGCCGAACTATGAATTGGGATACAAACTGAATTATCCGATTGCCACGGATGGGAAGAAATGCTTACCAATTTCTTTGTTTTTCTCTGATATCTCACAAACTCCTCATATAAACTGAACCGAGATGGAAACAATAAACTTGCACGAAAATTCCACATCCAAGGAGTAATTAACCAGCATCACTCTCTACAAGTAGTTCCTGATGGGCAGAAAGAGCTATATATGTATGTGGCTGTAATGCTGGGAAGTTTGCATGTGAGTTTGTTGCACATTTTTGTTGTATGAGTACGATCAAAGGAAAAGTATGATGTTCATGCACAATTACCATGATGCTTTAAGATTATTCTGGCTTTCCCATTGCAAAATGTAAATGTTGCTATGTGCCCCATGTTGGCTGCCTTAAAGCATGTCAATCTTTCCTGTGCCACGTATGTTCACACAAATTGACCATGATGAATTGCCAGAAACAAATATTGTTTGGGCCTCACCCAGTTTTGAGTTATGGAGCAACGCATATAATGTAAAATACAATGAATTTTCATCCCCGAGAAATACGAGGGGCAAGACGATGGCTGCTGGTCCGTGCACCGCTCAAAGGCCCCCACTAGTGGCATCGCATCGGGTGATGGACGTCACAGAGCGGATTTGTGCGGCCCTCTGCAGCAGTGCCATCGCGGACATGTCGTTGGGCGACAAGGGCTCCGTGTGGGGATGGACGACATCATGGCAAAGACACCGTCGTCCAGGATGAAAGTTCCCCTGATTTACCAATGTACATTGTTCAAGTGATGTTGCTCCAAATTTGATTTTCTTTTTTTTCTTTACGAAAGCAATCAGACTGCTCGATGCTGTAATTTTTGGGGATATCGGCTGGTTTTGCAGGACCATGGTAGGAAGATAGAATTTGTTCTAATAATGCTCTGTGATGGAGTATGTACATGTTTTGAACTCGTTACCATTGAAGAAAAAGAATGGCTCGCCTTGTTCCTGGCAATACCTAGCCAAGTGAGAATGGTGAGCAAATATTCTTAATTAGCTATGCACAAACCACAGGTATGTTTCCACTAAAATTTAATGATTCTGATATCACACACCGAATTCCAGACGAAGACTTGAGGCAGAAGGTTTATGCAGACTGCAGAGTGCAGTGTTAAGGGAATCATGCTGAAATCTCGAAATATGCAGCCTCAGAAGAGTATCCAACAGTCGAGTGAGTGAGAGCAGCTATTACAGGAAAAGACACAAGAAGAAAAAGCTAGTTGCTTCAGAGACTCTTTTGCCAACCTGTGCCACTGAATTGAGTTCCATGTTAATCTTGTAGACGGAGTGAGAGAGCTTAGTAGTTTGGTTGAAGTAGATCACAAGCTTTGGCCCACTGCTCTAGTGTCCGGTGGGGCTCATTTCATCCCTGCATACGCCAAGGTCTCATTATCGGAGTTAAAGTTTACAGTACGTCCCTTATCCTTAAAAAAAAAGTTTACACTACATCCTGTAAGGCAAGACACTGAGCAATGTCCGAGCTTCAGCATGGAGGGCACTTAATTAGAAGCCTTAGGGCAGGATGCCTCAATAAAGATTGCTGTTTGGCTAACATTTTTTCTAACCCAAGTTACAGCTTACAAATGTAATTATTGCGTCCAAAATAACAGAAAAGGTGTGAGAGAAACAACAATTGGATTACCAAATTTGTCTAACTTAAACTTGATTTTCCCCTGGTGCCAAATACTGAATCAGCTTAGTCATGAGGACATGAGGTTGGATGCTGGTCCAAGTTGCAACACAACTCCTCTCAGGTTCAGTAATGTTAGCTGGCCAAGAGTAAGGTTAGACAGGTTGTCGACGATCATGTTCCCCTGGTGCCATTCTACATTTGCAGGATGAATAGGACTACTATAGAACTCTTGCTACTGTCCAAGCTATCTGAAGAAGCAACTGCTATTTTCAACAGTAAGTGTTGGTGAAAATCGGTTGTAGCTTTGTGTTTAATCATCGTTTGATCTTGTGTAAAGTGCCTGTACTATTCAAACTATATGAATGAAAATCCAGTTCTGAGGCCCTTTGGGCCTTTTGCTTAAAAAAAAAGTAGTGGCGTTTTGCATACTTTTCTATAAGCCGTGGTATTTATATATAGCCGGCTGACGCATATTTCTACCATTGCAAATCATTGAACAAAATGTGCTCTGCATCTTAGAGAAGTAAAAGTGAACTGTTTCTATTGGAGAATAATATCTGCGAATGAAATCATTTATTTGCGTGGTTGTTAAAAGCATGTGCTAACTCTGGAACTATATAGGCCTGCTCTAGGTATTAGATTGCATGCTAACTTGGAACTAACGCCCGATTATTTGATATGGAATCGTTATTTCCATCTCATCAGCAGTCTAATTCAGAAGAAGAAAATGATATAACCGTCTATAAGCTTGCAGTTATAGCTTGGTAGTCTATCAGATATAACTATAAATGAAATCATCGTCGGTAGCTTGGTATAGAACTTTTCCTTGCCGTATCAGTAACAATTTGGTTAGGAAGGAAAAGGAGGAAGGGTAGGGTAGTGGACCAGCTATTTATATCTATAGCTTATGTATATATGGATCTGGGATGAAATGCCTTGGATATTTGATGCCTGTTGTACCGTCTTTTATTTGCTCTTTTGGACAATGCTGATTGGTCAGCATCACAAAGACCTAATTTTTAAAGATGTGGTATGGTACAAATTACTTTTCTGTGCTTTGCTTCATTTCTTCAGGCCTGCAATTTCTCCTAAATAATTATTCATCAGCCCTTTATGCACTGTGTAATTCAGGGAAAGTAATGATTGATGTAGGAACTGAACTGAAAGTAATAATTATTCATCAGCTTTTTATGCACTGTGTAAATCAGCCCATCCTTTTTTTTCCAAGAAGATATCAGCTCATCTTTGTAATTCGGGACTCAACTGGCCAAATTCATGGTGCTGGTGCTGTAACTGAAACTGAAGCATCTATGCAGTGCTCAAGTTTGCGGTGAATGCTGGTGTGGAGAGAATTGGGATGGAGAGAGATCTCTATTTACTTAGAAGTCGCTTTAGAATGTTCAGACTTTGTACCTGTCATCTGTGGGCACCCAGCTGAACGAGCAAAGTTGCAATTCCTTTTTATTTTTGCGGGCCTTCAGGACTCCGGGAGCTTCATTGCCATCGCGTTTGAAATATTGCACACAATCTCGATGATGCTATTGACAGTTGATGTTCTAGAATTAGACAGAGGTCGAACTAGACTATAAGAACGGTCAGTCCCAAACATGTTTTGCGAGCAATTGATCAACGAGGTACAACCTTGCAAAATAGTATGGTTTCATATGTGCCCAGTTAAGCAACTAAAACTCATTGCAAACAGAACTTTTAACAGCAGATTAGCTTAATATGCGCCCAGTTAAGCAACTAAAAACCATTGCAAACAGAACTTTTAACAAGAGATTAGCGTATTATGATTGTGCGGCAAGTGCAGGGCCACAATGCTATTTAGAAACTAGAAATAAAATAAAATAAAATAAATAAGACTAAACTTTAAGATGGACTCGGCTATAAAGTGATAAAGTAACATCACGTAGCTAGGTTCGGACGTGGACGCATTCTCTTAGATTTGAATGCACCATGGTTGCTGATAGCTCCAAACGGGGAATCTGCGATGAGCTTCTAAATTAATTATTATCAGGGAACTCCCCGGCCCAGCACGGCGTGTATGGAAAAGATTTCTCTATATATTTATGTTGTCCGGCAAAATAATCATAGCGTGTTGGGTACATATTTCCCAAGTCTTGAAGCTTTGAAGTATTCAAATGATAGGCCAATCCTCTCTTCAATGAATCACTTAGGAGGACAACTTCTTTATGAGGATGAAATCCAAGGATCGAAATATCTTTATTGTAGTGCCCTTCAACCTTAACTTTAGTGTCAAGAACATTCTCATTGTCGGAGTCCCATTCAAATTTATCTTCTAATGGTGCTTGTTCATTGTCATTTGGAAATTTAGAACGATAGAAATCATAGTTGACATCTCTCATGATCCAGGGCCCGCGAACTTCCCGATTATAACTCCGATGTGCTAGTATATGGTTAAAATTAGCCTGATGCTTTAACACCCACTCAATTTGACCACAAGATTCGTTGAGGATCCAAACTTGAAGCTGTGCTCGAGAAGAAATTGATGCAAAATATACCCCCTTCTCCGATCTCCCAAGTTGAAGTTCCGGATATCCACTCTTATGAATACGTTCGGGCGGTTTAATTACTTGGTACTTGCCACTTGACAAAGATATTCTGTGGATAAACAAATAGTTGATAAGAAAGAAATTCATAAGCATCGAATTGGGTGATAATCTTTTCAGGGAGAAATACCATAATTAAAATAAAATGATGGTGTTTAAGAAGCGAGCGAGTAGATACCTGATAACAAAATGTTGGTGCACGTAGAGTTCTCCACGCCAGTAGGCAGCGTAACGTTGTTGGCGAAGCCAAGCCAATTGCATGTCAGCGGCAGTCCTTATTGCCTCCCCTTGTCGCACAAATGATCTCTCCTCCCACATATTTGTCCTTGAAGAGAAGATGTGCAACATAAGTGGTGATGGTGGCCATTCCCGTTCCTTCTGATTCGATAAGTCTACCCAAGGAGCTTTTGGGATTGCGAGCACCTCATAATGTGATGATATCTTGGGGTCAAACACGATGTAGTATCGCTCAAAAAAGCGTGGGGGCGGGCGTGAGGGCAAGGCGGCCCACCGTCGCGTCGCAGGGTTAACCACGTGTTTGCTATAAAGCAATAGGAGGCCATTGCAGTGATCCTCAATGGACAAATTGTCGGTGGGCAAGTAGTGAAGCTTGCCACTGATCGCGACGTCCCTCGTCGATGGGCGGGCGAAGAATTCTGGGAATTCGTGATGGTTGAACCTGATGAAGATGCCAGCCAGCGAGAGCGGGAGGAGGTTGCGGGTGTTGATAATGGCGCACCAGGACTTGCGGACGCACCGTGCCGCGGCGAGGCCGCGCGGCGGAAGACGGCGGAGGACGTCCGCGAGCATGTCCTCCGGTAGAGCCTGCGTCAGGTCGATCTCCATATGTAACTATTGCTATCGCTGCTCTGCTCTCTGCGTCGGCGGCGTAATTAGGTTGGATGGTTGGCTGATCTGCTATTTCCCTGGGCGGTTGGAGTCCGATCCCAACACTAATTAATCTCTAGAGAATCTAACTAGTCGCCTACGCAAAAGAATCTGTTGAAGAAAGAAAACGTGACCGACCTTGCCAACTCGCCACTTCAACGAGGACGCGCTGCCTCGCGGTGCAGAGGGCCAGAGGAGGTGGTGTTGCTGCAGATCGCCACCCTTAGGGCTACGAAATTGGGATCGGGAGGAGGTGACCAGGCGCACGCAGCCTGTTCTGTCCGATCGCCCTGGCTATCTGCCTCCCTCCCCACCCCAGGCAACGCACGGCACAAATCAAAGGGCCAAGCCACCAAGGCCTCGTTGGGAAGCGCTGCAGGCCTTCACGGCTGGACCGGATGGTGCTTGGCTGTTTGGTAAGAAACCCGCGCGTTGCTACCGAAAATAATTGAACATATAGATTGATCAAATGATTGTTTTATTTCACCCACGTGTGTATCGAGTGCGACAGAAGTTCGGTCTCTGACAGTATGGTGGCAAATGTTGGCATCTTTCACCGCCCAGCCCGTCGGCTCTGCCTCACGCCTCGCCACTGCTGCACTATCACGCTGCTCCGACACCATCTCGCTCCACTCCGCATCGTTACATCATCACGTGCACTATTTCTTCAACTCTGGTAAATCTCTACTGCGGTTCGTGTCACATCTGACAATAGATGGCAGCGAATTAAGCGTCATTTAATATGGATAATGAAGGGAGAAATATACGACAATAGCGTCATTTGTCCCTCTACATTTGACAATTGCGACGAAGGTGTGACCAGCTTTGCCACCGGCTCCATGTTAGGCAATGTCTCAACTCTTAGTGGTTAATATAGTAGAGTACTCGTGTGTTGCTACGAAACAACAAAGAGAAGAAAAAAGATATTGATCAAATGATCGTTCTATTACGCAAGCATGCGGTGACTGAGTTACGACAAATGTCGGCATTTTCCTCCCAATCCCCCTCTTAGTGACCACCAAGCATACCTCTGGCTCCCTTCTTCCCCCTCCCCCATGTGCATCTCCTGCACCAACCACTCCGTGTGCCATGTCTTCTCATCTTCGACGACTTCCTCAAAGATGGTCACGGGTCTCCGGAGGCAATGGTTGACGGCGCATTACGTGCGCTAATATTTGTACTGATAATAAGGGGGCATACAGCAACAAAAACATACATGCCCCTTCATTTGGCACTCCAACGACATTCAGCTACGTCGACGGTGATTGGCTGCGGCACACCTATCAGGTTCGCCTCCGCCTGCTACGCATCTGCGTGAGGGCACTTTAGAAATTTCGTTGATCAAGATATATTGATTCATAATCATATGGGAAGAGGAATATGCAAATGCCCCAACTTTCAAAATGTATCACTGTCAGTCGCGTCAAGTTTTCCAAAATGAACTTTTGGAAGAGGCTTTGTTATTTACCAACTGATCGGGTAGCTCATAATCCAGCTAATTTGGATAGGAGAGACTTGAGTTCCGGTGTTTTGCAACCCGGTGTTACGTTGTGGACTTTTTTTTGTATGATTGTAATAATTTGGTGGTCTAAACTTAAAAAAACAAATGCAATGCAAATAAGAGAGGATCACACTAATAATTGATGTTTACTCAAGCTACAACGACATGTAACTGCAGTAATACGCTCAGGTTCATCGTGCACATCTGGATATTTCCTTTCAATGCACGATCGTGCATATTGTAACATTTGCAGCTTAGCGCCCGTTGCAATGTCCCAAATAGAGGTACAGGTGACCGATTTGTATCCCCGAGCATCAAAGATGACATTAGTATAGCATCTCCAGTTCTACAGGAATCACCAATGTCCTATAAAGGACTGAATGTGGGGGACTTGAAGCAAATCTATTGATTATTACTTATCAATTAAGTAACAAATTCTCCGATCTTTCAAAAAGAAACTACTAAATATTATCAAAATTGCTATTACATGTATCCGTACGCATTGTTTTTGTTTGTGTTAAAACCTGTAGCAAATCCAATGATCATGCCTGCTCAGAGGCCAACTGCCACGCATAAAACTAAATGCCTACCAAATTTAGGGAAAAGAGAGATCTGAATTACAGAAGTAACAACAGTCAGAATATTGTCTTGCAATTACAGAAGCAAACGTTATACACCATCTTCAAGGCACTAAAGGCTTTGCTAACACGTGCTTCTATTTCTCCATAAATAATCTTTCAGTTATAGTAACAGCACTGAAAGACATCTGCATATGTAAAGCGCGTAAAAATGTACAACTACAAAATCATTCAGTTTTTCAATTGCAATGCTCCAATTGCCTTACTGAAATTAAGACTGTTCTATGGCTCAACCACCAGCTAATAAGAGTTCAGCTATTTGTCTACCCGAAACTATCTAAATCTAATACCCACCGAAAAGAAAAAATAAAGCTCAGTCCATAATTGGCAACATACCCTCCCTGCTTGCGCCAGAGATACAAGCCGCAATCTACAATTAGGAATAGATACAGTAATCAGTCTTGTCTTGCCAGCACAATCATATCTTGTCCTACCAGCAAGATGTACTAACATTAATGTATAAACACGGGAAACAGAATGAAGCAAACCTAACCATTTTGCACAACCTGATGGTAAATTAGTAACAACTACATGAGGTCATACTAACTCAGAGTACTTCCAATAAAATCTCATTTACTAAACATTTTTGACAATTCTGAAAATTTACGCATTTGTATTTTTTTTCCTCTTAGTAACACGTGGTTGGCAAATCAGGTATAGTGCAGTTTAACAGATTCTTGATTATCCGTAGAACAAAAGGCAATACTGTTTGACCATGCAATTCTTGAACACAAAAACTAAATAGACGAGAAATCAAGTAGTTACGGGGAAATAAGAACAAATTAGTAAGGCATCCACTAGTACAGAAAACGATATCCAAGCCAGTTCAAATACCACATCCAAGGTGGTTATACCAGCTGCCACGAAACAGTGGTTGCGAATATGGAGCATGTATCAGAGGTGGTTTTGCAAGCGCCTCGGATAATCTCTAGTTAAAAGTGCTAAACCGCCTCAGATAACTCCTTATCCGAGGCGGTTAAGACATCTCAACGTCTCGGAAAATAAGCTATTTGAGGCGCTAAATGTAATGTAACCGCTTCCAGAAGTGAGATATCCGAGGCATTTTTTAGCTGCATATACCTCTTCTCATATGATTATGAATCAATATATCTTGATCAACGAAATTTCTGAAGTGCCCTCACGCGGACGCATAGCAGGCGGAGGCGAACCTGATGGGTGTGGCGCCGCCGATCACCGTCGACGTAGCTGAATGTTGTTGGAGTGCCAAATGACTCCTTATCCGAGGCGGTTAAGACATCTCAATGCCTCGAATAATTATCCAAGGCAGTTTAAAACTTTCAAGCGCCTCGGATAAGAAGCTATTCGAGGCACTAAATGTAATGTAACCGCCTCCAGAAGTGAGATATCCGAGGCATTTTGTAGTTGCAACCGTCTCGGATATGTTTTTTACAGGCAATATTTTTCTCAATTTATTAGCCTCCCTGAAAAAGAAGAAAGCACAGTTCATACATATGACAGATGCAAAGCACACCACATTCACATGTAACAACAGATACATTATCGCATTGTTCAATCATTCTCGCATCGATCACAAGACATAAACTTCTCACATTTACATGCATACACATACAAATAATATTACAAAGTTGTTCACTTGTGACATATACTCACTTCACGGCCAAGATATTGATCAATTAAAAAATAAACCCCTCTTAAGTTCTTCACATGACATATAACCACTTGCTGTAGCCTCCATATATGATATCAGTTGATAAATAAGTCTCATTTGTTAAACAGTGACATTTACAAGAAAAAGTTAAAATTATTTCACACCCACATATACGTTAGCACTGAGAGAAAAAGTAAACATGACATTTAAAAACATCAAGTGCATTTATCATTCGAAACCACAAGTTTGAAAGATAACTACAAAGTTTTATGATTAAGAAGTAGAAATCTAACTAATGACCTAACTAATTGCAATCCTACGTTCTTAGCATGCCACCGAGTAATTGAAATCATCCTTCGGCACTAATGATCTTATTGTTTAGGAAGTTAGCCATGTGCGACCGGATCTGGGCGATGTCCATATCTTCCAACATTTGATTGTTATGAGTTTCGCCCCTTCCTGAAAACATGAAGCCTACACTCAGGGCGAATAGCATGATTAAACACTAGGCATTAGTGGTGATGGTTTTGTACCGCTAGATCATTGTACTTTGGGTTGCTGCAAAAGGCTAACATGTGGAAACACATGTAATACCCGCAGAGGGCGGATCCTTCGCGTTGTTGCCGGCACTACAAAAGGAATATCGATTAGGTATAGAGGGTAGAAGTATGATGGTATTAGTACGATGGAGTCAAGCACATTACGGAATACCTTAAACTTGGAGTCATGATGTAACTCGACGAGCACTCCTTCCTTGTGCCTCCCTCCTTGTTTGACATATGTGTCAAACGCTCTAAGTGATTCAAAACAATTAGCATCGAAATGTCACTTCATTTTGGAGTAAGAAAGAATAGGCATCGACGAAGAGGAAAGTTTTGGTACTCACTCGTCGAGTAGACCCATGATGTCCAAGTACGCGACCTTGCGCTGGTAATGGCTACGCCTCATGGAATCAAGATAATATACCTTATTTGCTTTTGACACGATCACGATGAAGATCCAACGGCCCCTAGTTATACAATATGAGGTTATTATATATTTAGCCATCGAACGATGAGAATTTGCAAAAAATATGGCTTACCTGATATTATAGGCAACCTGGATGTAATCTCATGTGGAGTACTCATGGAGTAAATGCACAATGTAATGCCGCACCAAGTTCCTATTTGTCGTGATGCTTTGCACCGAGATCAAATGTGGGTCGCCGAACTCCACAGAGTTGTGGATCTTTCTTTTCTCGCTTAGATCAATCATGTATCTGAGTATAGGAGAAAAATGAGTTATATTACGCACTTAGCGGTAATAGAACAAAACAGTGTTGTGTTATAAGAACTTACAGCGTGAAGCATCTCATGAGCCCAGCGTCCAGGTCATGGAAGTAGAACATGTTGAACAAGTCAAAGAATTCCACCAGGAACATATTTCCTAAATTGTGCTTGAAGTGTTCCTCCTTGAAGTAGACTACGATGCTGACTACTATATTTGGGAATGTGAAAGAGCATCTAGGCCCTAATTTGGTTTTGATGGTTAATGGCAACCTAAACTGGAATCTAATATTTACATTTGAGTGTAAGCAGATCTTACAGGTTCTATGATGAAGGGCTTTCCAGAGAAGGATGGCCACCAAAAAGGTACAAGGTGGTTTCAAGGACAAAGAGATGGCTGTGCTAGGAAGCTGTGTCACAGCTGAGAAGAAGCCGGTGCTGTGCAGGGAGCTGCAAGCAGGGTGATGGTGGCTTGATGCGTCAAGGGCCGTGACTTCAGCTGGTGGCAGGTGAAGCCTAGATTTGCTAGTTTCTTTGAGTCCATAGGAACCACCCGTACTATCAAGAGGGATGAAACAGTGGCAGTTGTCTAAGGGAATCTTGCTCATTGCTCAAAGTGTTGGTCAAGGGGATTGGTGCTTTGAGGCCAATTGCCCTGTGTCAATAGCTTTGCACAAAAGTATATAGCTGTGTGAAAACCCTAGAGCCTTAGGCACCTGTGTGACACGGCTGTGTCACAGGTGGTCTTCTGCTCTATGACTCAGGTACACCTCTGTACCGGGAGAGAGCTTGTAAAAGCTAAGGGAACTGCTCTGCGATAGGGTCTGCTGTGTCAGGGGTCTATCGGAGGTTCTCTCCTTTTCAGGTAGCTTAGGTAAAAGTATGCTGAGGGCATGTAGTGTGCCAGGACCGGGCTGAGTAGTGCTGCTATCAGCTAAGGGTTCACCTGTGTGTGCCGCCGGTGACACAGGTGTCGGTCTGCCTGAGCCGGTTACAGTTGAGCGTAGGGTATAGCTGTGTCACCGGTGGCCGAGACCGGTGGCTCACTTAATCCTACGTGGCAACAGGGTAACGGTCAGGTGCCTGTGGACCCTATATATAGGGGACCAGGGGAGGACTCTGTCCTCAACCTTGCTCAAATCAGTGATTCTCATACGACCGTTGCAAAGCCTCCAACCACTCCACAAGAGCCAAGTGCCTAAGGGTTAGTTCGAGTGGGTTTGTGAGCTAAAGCATGAGCAAAGGTTCCTCCAAGAGATTGCTGCTGGATCATCTGTTACTCTTGGAGTTTGTCTGCTCCTAGACGGGTGTAGGAGTTGCTGGTATCACCCGAGCTTATGTTGGTTGAACCAGTAGTTTGTGAAGGTGTTCTGAGGTCTACCTGCTGCAAGGCAAAAGGATCTCCACAAGCAAGAAGGAAGAGTCCTGAAAGATCAGGTACTCGGAGAAGAAGCACGATTCAGTGCTGGCCAGCTCTTAGGAGTGGTCTCTCCAACGGAGACGTACCTTCTCTGCAAAGAGTTGGGAACTTCGGTGAAAAATCTCTGAGTCTCCTTTACTTTCCTGTATTGCATGCTTATCTGTTTACTCTTGCTTGCTTGTGTCTCTTAGACTTGCTCTGTTGTTCTTAACTTTTCACCTGTGCTAGCCTACCTTTATACCTGTGTGTGATCATCTGTTACTCAGTTGTTTCATTCACTTGTACTCATCTGTGCTAGCACCTGTGTCTCAGTTAGTCTAAGTAGATCACCTGTGTTAGGTTATCTTTTCACCTGTGCCTTTCACCTGTGTGACAGTTGTGTGTTAAATTACACATAGTTCTCATCTGTGTCTCTCACCTGTGTCACAGCTGTCACTATTAATCTGTGAAGTTAACCTGACAACTTAAATAGAAGATTTAAAAGGGGAAATTTTTATAAGCCAACTATTCACCCCCCCTCTGGTCGGCATCTCGGTCCTTTCAGAATGGCCTGTCGGACATGTCGAGGTAATGATCATGAAGCATCCGACAGGCTATGCCTAGGTTCACGTTAGCATCTACCATAGGTTGTCCCGGCACATATTGGCAAGCTAGCTCCACCATATGATATTCAACATCAGCTGCCAAATTTAATCTTAGACCGGGAAACTTTCAGTTTTGATGTCCCCCCTTGACTCTTCGTTTGAACATGACGAGGCTATGAGCTTTCCTCATTAGATACTGCCGTGAGTTGAAGGGGTAGCGAACGATGAGAAACCTCCAAATTTCGTATTGTCAGCATTATCTGAGGGAGGGTGAGCAGCTTTGAAACCTCCTGTGGAGATCGAGCAACCATCGGTGAAAGCCTCATCATCCCACCAACCAGTGAACATGGAGGATCGGACGACGCATTCGGTGCTGATTCAAGGATTATGTCCTTCTTTGGCCACTGAACGAAAGACTTGACCGCGTCATTTAGCATCTGCATCTCATCCGATTCTCGCGCGTTCAACAAGGGAAAGTTAACAAATGTTGAGTTGATTGACTCCACTTACATCACCGGTGAATGCTTTGTCCCATGTAGCAAGATTTCCAAAACCCCTGGTGCGTCCATAGGGCACCTGGTGCTGATGGCTTCAGAGAGTATATCTTTCTCCTGACTTGGCACAAACATACCTTGAGTTGGTTGCTCATTTAGCCCCACCATTTTTTGGTAGACCTCCTCATCTTCTGGGTTTCGCCAGACGTGTTCACCACGAGGATTCACCTTAGTCCTCACCCTACACCAGTCCTGGATGCGGCTGTCGCTGAAATCGGAGAACACAGGCTGCAGACTGTGCTTCTCTGTTTCCTCATCTTCCTTTGCCCATTTCTTCTTAGCACCGACGTACCCTTAGGTGCCGAGAATGTGTGGGTGCTTGTTCCTCCTAACTAGCTCCTGTCCCTTTTGGCTTTTAGCCTAGAACTCCTCCGACGACTTCAAGGCATAGAAATCTGCCCAGTCAACTTCTGTCACCTCTGGGTATGCTTGGCAAGGAGATTTATCTTACTTGAGATAGTCCCTCACTAGTCTGTGCTTAAATTCCTCCAACACTTTCCTGCCGTCAATAGAGTAGCTCGGTGAAAATTGGCTTCGACTTCATCTGAGAATCTAAATGATCGCTTCACTTCTTCAAACAGGGATGACCGCTCCTCTCGTGTTAGCTCACCTCAATCTTGGAGGGTGATCCGGCGACGACCATGCATGTGATACGCCACTTCTTCCGGGTTTCTTCCGGCTCAGGAACTCCGGTCATTGGATCCACACTCTCAACAACCGATCTGCCCTGTGGCCTCTCCGAAGGCTTCCTTGTTTTGCGAGGAGCCTTTCCTGATGATATCGACGGTCTTGGCGACCCCAACGGCAATATCGTAGGGGAGGGCGGCAGGGAGTTCATCTCCATTCTATTAAGGACTAAATAATACGTCGGTTGTTGGATTAATAAATGATTTTCTTAAAGACTAATATGAGGTGATACAGAGCAATTCTTTTGAAGATAAAAGCTGAATCGAAGCAACTATGTTATTTTTCAATATGTCAAGTTAGCAAGGAAATGAGTTCGCTTATATCTTGAAAATACTCTGCTGCTACCCAATATGAATGGTCTCCACAAGTATACAACCAGTAACACTACCACATCGCACATTAACACTTGTTAACATTTAGTGAATACATCATATATTGCAACAACATTGATGTTTGACGAATGAAATAATCACCATAAGGAGCTACAACCTACACGTACTATCAACAGTGCTCGGGACTATCAACATAGTTAAACAAGTTTTACTATAAAGTTAGCAGAGCGATGACAACTAATTGAAATCTTGAACTAACAGGATTCCTAGAATAACATAGCATCATAAAAATAACTGTAACTCGAGTTCTACAATACAAAACAGTAACACTACTGTTTGCTACATTATAGATCACTACATTCATCTTTTCTTTTTGTGCTGGCCGCAAAGCGAAATGATTTTTTCACAGAATTCATGGTCGAGCCAAACATCTGCTCTCATGTATGTACTGCTATCCAGGTGACGATTCCATATAACTCTTTTTCCTAATGTAGCATTGCTCTTTTCTAGATCTGTTAAATTAAAATCTTTAGCCCTAGTAGTTTTGGGGGAGGAGGAGGAGGCAGACCTTGCGGTTGGAGGAGGCCGCTGCTCGGGGTGCTCGGGGATGCGCCGTTGCTTGTGGAGGAGGCCGCTCCGGGACACGCCGCTCGGCGAGAAGGGCGCCAGTCAGGGAGGAGGCCGCCGCTGCTCGGAGGAGGCTCGGTTATGGTTTGTGAGGGTGATGCGGCGCAGGCTCGCAAGGGATGTGTCGGGTTGTTTATATTGAAAGATATCCAAGTGGTTAACCGGATCTGACCACCTCGGATAAACATAAAGAGGCGGTTTAATGGATTTGATCACTTCCGATAATAAGATATCCGAGGCGGTTGCTCGGTTCCAACTGCCTCCGATATGGAGATATCCGAGGCGGTTGCTCGGTTCTAACCGCCTCCGATAAGAAGATATCCGCAACGGTTGACTGATTCTAACCGCCTCGGATAAGGAGATATCCAAGGCGTTTGATCAATTCTAACCACCTCAGATAAATTTTTACAAGCAGGTGTTCAATTCAGTTTTCTGAACATCCGGCAGACAGCACAATTCAGTTTACAACTCCTGAACTTTTACCATGAACATCTAAAATATCATTAAGACACAAGCATCTAAAATATATGACCATCTGCACGTAGACATCGATAATGTATCACCATTTGCATATAAACATTTCTTACATGTTTCAACCAACAAAATACACTCTTCTCAAATTGACACAAAATGAACATGAACATCTTAAATTATTTCATTGCTGTTGCTTGCGTTTCTTTTTCTTTTTGCGAGGCATTTCCTCTTCAAACTCTAGCCCTTCTTGATGATCGTCGCGTATGTAGCATGGTTTGTTAGGTCCGTCACTAATCGTGTCTCTTATGGTATGTGTGATCGGAGGCATATCTTTAAATATCTTGTATTCGTCCTCTTCTACGACATCTTGAACTTCAACAGTCTTCCTTTTACCTTGCATGGCAATGTGAGTATTCTTCTTCACCGGGTTAGTCACATAAAAGACCTAGTGAGCTTGATTGGCTAGAATAAATGGGTCATCCTTGAAACCGACCCATTCAAGGTCTACTGATGTGAAGCCATACTTGTCAACCTTCGTAGATTGGAGTTTGACACAACAACATCGGAATAAAGAAAATTTGAAGTATACATAGTCCAACTCCCAAATATCCTCGATGAACCCATAGTACCAGCTCTGTTTCCCGCTCATGTTAAAAGCCTCTATGCAGACCCCACTATTTTGAAATGTGCTTTTCTTATCTTGATCTCTCGTATAGAATGTGTATCCGTTAATGCCATATCCTTGCCAAGTGACAACGCTGAATGTTGGTCCCTTCGCATACCAGGTTAGCATGTCACTAGGGCATCCTAAACGAAGACGCTCCTTGAATCACCTGTTGAATTCTTTGTTATGCTCTCTCGTCCTCCATGCATCAGTTCTATTTGGACGCTCTTGCCTTAACTTCGCGCTGTGCTTGTCCATGTATGGGGCAACGGTGGTCGTATGTTGCAACACCATGAAATGGGCTAGAGCATGGCTAGCTTGATCGGTGGTTACTGATTTCTTTCCGATGGTCCTAACACCATCTATCCTTCCTTCGTGCCGAGAGCGTGGTACGCCAATCGGTTGGTTCGACTCCATGTAGTCAATACAGAGCTCGACAATCTCCTCTGCAGCGTAACCTTCGACAATATTTCCCTCTAGTCGGTATCTGTTTCACACATAGTGCTCAGAATTCCCATGAATCTTTCGAATGGGTACATGCTCCGAAGAAAGACTGGCCCACACATCTTGATTTCATGCACAATGTGGATAATGAGATGCACCATTATATCAAAGAAAGATGGTGGAAAATACGTCTCTAGCTGACATACAGTCTCCGCCGCCGCTAACTCCAGATCATCTAGTTCGAACACATCCATCACCTTCTGTGAAATCTTGTTAAAGAAGAAGCATAGGTTTGTGATTGATTTTTGGACGCTAGGCGGCAGAATATGTTTGATTGCAATTGAGAGCATCTATGTTTCAAGAGAGCGGGAAAGTCTTGGATTGTGCAGAACAATATGGCTCGCAGAGTGAAGTACTCTCTTTTGTCCACATCCCATACCTACACTCCTATGTTCCATGGTGTTAGTAGATCATCCATCAACAGTCGGAAATACATGTCCATGTCATTGCCAGATTGCTTAGAACTTTCGATAAGTATGGACATCATAATGTACTTTTGTTTCATATAAAGCTAGGGAGGTAGGTTGTACATACTGAGAAGCATAGGCTAGGTGCTGTGTCGGCTACTCATGTTCCTAAATGGATTCATTCCATCCGTACTTATAAAAAACTTTATGTTCCTAGTTTCTGCAGCAAACAGATATACTTCCTATCGATGTTTCTCCATTGGATAGTGATGAGTGGAGCCCATCCGGGTAGGCCCAGCACCACGAGTCGGCCCAACAAGCTTGGGGAGGCCCACTCGGATGAAGGCCCAAGAAAGGCCTGCAACAGTACAACGTCCGGGTGCCATCAAGACAGGCGTTACAATTCATCAAGACATGCGTTTCGCCCAACATGAAGACTGGCGTTACTCGGACGGTTACAAAGTGTAAATACCTCAATTAATTAGGGCAGTTACTGTAGCTCGGCCGAGTGACCGAGTCGGCTGATGTACAAGCGTATATAAGGCCGAGCCCCCCATGCAGAAGGGGCTAGGGACTCTCGAGCTAGATTTCTTCAACCTCTTGTACTCTTTCTCACGCAAGACAAGCAATACAAATAGCAGGAGTAGGGTATTACCTTCGCCATTGGAGGGCCTGAACCTGGGTAAAAACTCTTGCGTGCGCCGCCTGAATCTTCCTTACGTGCTCCCCCAAAACCTACTACAAATGGATATTGCCGCGAAATCCCCGCGACAGATAGCATCGGCAGGGTGTCTTAACTTTTCATCAAATGTCTTCCATTCTTGGCATGCCAGCGAAACAGCTTTGCTTCCTTCAGGTTCACAAATAATGCTTCAGGCGCGGGATTACAGGCAGGTACCAAGCAACCTTGGTAGGAGTCCCCTTCGTCACCTCGATGCATTCCTCAACTCCATCTAGTCCAATCTTACCCTTATACCGAGAAGCCTTGCACACAGGGCATGAATATAACTTCACAAACTCTTTTCGATATATGATATAGTCGTTCCAACATGCATGTATCTTTTCAACTTCCAGTCCCAAGAGACAAAACACCTTCTTGGCTCTATATGTGTTTATGGGTAACTCATCCCCTTCGGAAGCATGTCCCCTAGGAGGCCCAAAAAATAGTTGAAGCTCTTGTCAGACTAGCTGTTGCTTGCCTTCAGTTTTAATAGTTCAAGCACGCCATATAACAATGCGAACTTAGCCTTGCATCCTAGGAACAACGGTTTCTCCGAGGCCCCCATCAAGCCTATAAATTTTTAGTACTCTCTGTTGGCTTCATGCCCTTCGAAATCACGCAACATCTGTTATAGGTCAGGCATCGATTTGGCATCATCGGACATCTTATAGTGTGAATCACAAGTGATATCAAATGCCATATGGTTGCTTTTTGATCGGCAAGAATGTCATCATCTAATACTATGGCTTGATCTTCAGCATGCTTGGTCCAAGTTGAATACCCTTCCCTAAACCCTCTGTTGAACAAGTGGAACTCGATATGATGGAGATCAAAAATCCATACATTACCGCAGAAGTGTACGTGGTTGGGCCCGGTGAGACGGACGACGCGGGTACGTCTGCCGCAGCGGCCAGGGCGGCAAACGAACACTTGCTGACGCCTATCGACGGACAATCGGAAGCCGAGAGAGCCTTAGAGGCCTCTCGGTGAGCCCTCCTTGCTGAACGAGAGCGTCTCGATCAAGAGAGAGCGGCCCTCAAACAGCGAGAACGGCAACAAAATGAGCCCCACGGTTCACGTAGCCGCGCGAACCAGCGTGCTCCCTCAGCCGCCCGCAGGAGTCGGGCTACTCGGGCCCCACTCTTCGAGCGAGAGCAGGATGGTGTCCCTACCTACCAGACACCGGCCCAGAATCTCTTCGCGGCTGCTGCGCTGGCCGACTCACTGCCGCCCCCGGCGGATGGTCCCGCGGCAGAGATCCACCGCCGAGTCATCACCTTGATGAAGACGGCGGTGGAAACAGCAGCACGAGGCCAGGTCGGTAAGCAACCGACTGGCCTCCCAAGCAACTCGGAGTCGGCCTTCGGCGGCTCCGAGTCGCCCCATTACCGTTGGCTCATCACAGCCGAGCCGATCCACGAATCGGCCGGATGCTCGCCAGGAGATCAACCGACTCCAGGCGGAGCGGCGTTAAGCTGGCTCCCATAGAGCCCGGGCAAACGATGCCCGTGACGCTCGCGATGACATCGAAGGACGACGGGCGGCCCGGTTGCGGGCCGAACGTCGTGGCGATGAAGTCAATCAGCCGGGTGGCTCCGCCTCCACCGGTCCGCTTTGCTTTAGCAGGCGGATTCGGACTGAGCCGTTTCCGGATCGTTTCTAGATCGCTAGTGGCGTCGACAAGTATGACGGCACAGCCAAGCCGGAAACTTGGCTCGCCGACTACTTGGTCGCCTGCAACATTGGAGGAGGCAACGAGCGTGTCGCCCTTCGAAGCCTACCCCTGATGCTGGAAGGGTCGGCTCGGGCATGGCTTAACAGCTTGCCCGAAGATAGCATCTACGACTGGAGGGACCTCCAAGAGGCCTTCGTCAAAAACTTTGAGGGCACATACAAGCGCCCTGGGAACGCTCAAGACCTGTGGCTCTACGTCCAGAAGAAGGGCGAGTCGGTCCGCGACTACATTCAGCGTTGGACTTGGCTGCGCAACTCGATCGAGGATGTCACCGAGACGCAGGCCATCCAGGCCTTTTCCCAGGGAGTTAAGTACGAGCTCCTCAAGCACAAGTTGGCCCGGTCTAACATCCAGACCATGGGCAGACTCATGGAGGTCGCCAGCAAATACGCGACGGGTGAGGAGGCGATGCGGTACGAGGACAAAGGCAAGGTAAAAGCCGAGTCTTCGAGCCGAAAAGTCCCCACCGACTCGGGTCGGAAGCGTGCGGACAACCGCCCCCCGAAGCGGAAGGCTGGCGGCGGAGACGGGGTCAGTGGAGCCGACTTGGTTGCGGCCGCCGAGCGTGGCCGCCAGCGTGGCGACGCTGGCCAAAGGAAAGAGCGCCCTTGGCAACAGCGCAAGGCGCCGAAGCTCACCTTCGAGGAAATCCTCGACAGGCCCTGCTCCTTTCACAGCACCGCCAACTATCAGGCGGGGCACTCGACCCGGGAATGTGGCTTCCTGAAGCATCCACGGGAGGAAAAGCAGCCCGAGCCGGATGCCGGCGGAGAAGGAGGCTCCGCTGCAGGCGGCGGCACCACACAATACCCTCCTCAAAGGGGCGTACTAATGATTTTCCAAGGGTCCGAGTCAAAAAGGGGTCAGAAGCTGCGCTGTCATGAAGTCAATGCGACGGCCCCGGCTGTCCCTCAATGGCTGGACTGGTCCGAGGTGCCAGTCGGTTTCAGCCGACTCGACCACCCGGACCGAGTCCCTCATCCGGGCAAGCATCCCTTGGTGGTGGATCCGCAAGTCGGCGGCTTCAAACTTTGCAAAGTCCTGATGGATGGGGGCTCCAGAATCAACATAATCTTCATGGATACCCTGAAGAAGATGCAAGTCCCAGAGTCCCAGCTTCGTCCCAGTAACACTTCCTTCCACGTGATAGTGCCTGGGAAGTGCGCCAAGCCTCTGGGTCAGATCTCCCTAGAAGTTGTGTTCGGCGAGCCGAACAACTTCCGGGTCGAGACCTTGACCTTTGAGGTCGTCGGCTTCAAGAGCGCATACCATGCGATCTTTGGCCGACCGGCTTATGCCAAATTCATGGCTAGGCCGTGTTACACGTACTTGAAGCTGAAGATGCCGGGTCCTAAGGGTGTCATTACCATCACTAGTGATTTTGAGCGCTCCAACGAGTGCGACCTCACCAGCGTGGACATAGCCGAGTCCCTGATTGCGGCTCAGGAGCTGGAGAGCATCCAGGCGTCTGTCGACCCGGACCAAGCTCCACCCTGCAAGAAGGCGGCAACCGAGTCCACCTTCTAGTCGGCCAAGGACACTAAGCGTGTCCAGGTCCATCATGAGGACCCGTCCAAGACGGTCCAAATCGGGACCGACCTCGAGGCCAAATAGAAAAGCGCGCTTGTCGACTTCCTTCGTGAGAATTGGAGCATCTTCGCATGGAAGCCGTCTGACATGCCGGGTGTCCCAAGGAAGTTCGCCGAGCACTCCCTCAACGTCGCCAAGGACGCGAAGCCAGTGAAGCAGTCTCTCTGTCGCTTCGCTGAAGACCAGCGCAGAGCAATCGGAGAGGAAATCACCCGGCTTCTTGCAGCCGGGTTCATCAAAGAAGTTCTTCACCCGGACTGGTTGGCGAACCCGGTCATGGTTCTTAAGAAGAACAAAACTTGGCGCATGTGTGTGGACTACACGTCCTTAAACAAAGTGTTGGGGGAGTCCGGCCGAGCCCTCGGGCCGAGGTACCCCCTCTTTTTGTACGTATTATGCTTTAACAGATGCTATGTTCTACAGGGGTCCGTTGGGCTTTAGGCGGTGCGAAGTCACCCCGGCGAGGCGATTAGGTACAGGAGCAGGGAGTAAGTCGGCCGCCATGGACGAGGTGAGAAGGCACCTTGGCGAGGACGAGAAGGAAGGAGAGGCGAGTTCGTCCGGCACAGGCGACGCGCGGGCGAAGAGGACGGCAAGGGCGGAGGCGGGCCGTACTGGCGAGGCGAATCTAGGAATATGCCGGCGCATATAGTAGGTAGCGACGAGGTGGAGATTACATGTTCGGTCAATGTACGGTGACACAGGCTAGAAAAAGACTGTAACCTTTTAAGGGGCAGCGATGTATTTACACTTGTAAGCCGGTTTTGCCTATATAAGGGCAAGTTGGCACCCCATATGAATAGGAGAAAAAACACACTTCCTCGGCGGTAGTTGGGTAGAGCCCCCGTGGATATTAGGCTTCGTTCCCCAAGTCTCCCCCTAGCACCTCGGTCGCCCGACCCGGGGTGCCTAAACTTACTGTCCGAGAGGCATCTCGCCGACAGTTGGCGCCGACCGTGGGGACGAAGGGGCGAAGTACTTCTTGAAGCGGGTCTCCATCATGCCGCCTCGACCGAAGAAGGGCACGACCACGACTAGGCGGAAGGCGGCCGCGAGCAGCAGACGCGAGGTCCAGCTCCCTCCCCCCGCGGCCGAGGGTGAAACGAATGTGGAAATAGCAAGGGCTGCCCTAGGCGGTCCCGATTGCCCGGGCGAGCTCACCTCCGGCGTCGCGGCCGACGGCGGGTCGCAGGCTGCCGTCCCACCCTCCGAGGCATGAGTGCCGCCCCCGGCGGGGCCCTCGGGCGGGCGGACCCTGGCGGACGAGGTAGAGGCCGACAGGCCGACGAAGCGGCGAGAAACTCGGCGGCGTTGCAGGCGCGCCTCCAGGCAGCGGAGCTGGAAGCCCTAAAAGTGAACTCTCAGTCTCAGCAGATGGCCGACCTTTATCGAGCCCAGCTTGAAGCCACGCGCGCTCTAGCGGCCCCCCGCCCACGCCGGAGACCTCCGCCGTGGAGGAGCTGCGTCGTCAGTTGGCCGCCGACCAGGTTGCCGCCCGAGCGGAGGTCCTCGCCCCTTCCTCGGTGGCCGAATCCCTCCTCAAGGATCTGGACGCAGCACAGGCCCGAGCGGCCGCATATATGGGCGAGGCGGACCGCGAGGCGGCGCGCCTCAGGACGACCGTGCTTCGGAACCAGCAGGTCGCTCAGGATGCGATGAACGGCGGCAACGCGGGCCTGGGCGCGAGTACCCAGCGCCCAGGCAAAGCGCACGAGGAGCAGGAGCGGACGGGGCGCGGCGAGGTCATCGACCTCACGAGCTTGGTGAGCCCGCTGAGTCTAGGACTTATGGCGGTCCTGTTCCCGCCCAAGTTCCGTCCCGCCGACCTCCCGAAGTACGCGGGCACGACGGACCCGGTCCTGTACACGAGGGTGTACGAGGCGGCCTGTGACGGACCCGGGAATTCCATATGATTAGGGGAACGTATGGTCGCCAAGGGCCGAAGGACCAGTCGACCTGGTAGCACGGTACCTGCGCCGTACTCACCGAGGCGGAGCAATCCGACACCTGACCAACGCAAGCCGGTCGGAAGCGACTAGACTTCCCAGATCCACATACAATTCCCTGATCCGGTGAAGGTTTAGAGTCGTTCCCACATTCTACCAGGCAAAACAAGGTCGGAGGAGCCCGGCGATTCTACCCACACCCTAACCTAGCTCGGAAGCTAGTGGGTCGCTCGAAAGCCCGGTAGAACACGCCCACACCCTGCCTGGCCGGCACAGTATCTCAGCCAGCGGGTCACTCAACCGATTCCTGCTCGACCTAGTAGTAAGAGGAACAGCCGTAACCCTTCACGACATACCCACATGCTTCATATCATACACGCATTGCATATGGGCAGCCAGAGTAACATCTCGGATATCACAACAAAGCACTACGTTACGATAATAAACTACCTGTCCACATCGGACTATAGGATTACATCAGTCGGTCATAACCGAAAACATATCCGAGTACGGAGTAATTAAACGGCAGCGGAAGAAAAGTAAATGGGTCCCACAGCGGCGCGTAGACCGCTGACCAAAAGCCACTAAAATCCCCTGAATCGATAGCCAACCAAGGACACCAGGAAACTAGGCATCACCGAAGTATTCCTCGACCACGGGCTCACCTGCAATGATCTAGGAATATCCTAGGTGAGTACGAAGGTATTCGCAAGACTTATTCGTGCTTGATTAGATGTCCTACACATACTAGTATAACCAAAAGTAAACATGGTGCAATTTTTGATAACAAGGCATAATCATACGAACAATTCACTGATAGGAGAAGGCATATCAGGATAAACCACTACCAAACCAGATTTCATACAACTTAATGGAGGAACATGATGTACCTAATAATCACATGTGCACCTCAAAATACAATTACAATGGCTCTCACTTGCCATCGCCCAACTACTTGGGATAGAACAGATGTGCACATTGACAGTGAAACCTCAAGACCACAATTTCATTTGATCTCTCGGATCGTTACCGGCAACCGATCACCCTGAGTGCAAAGAGTGCCTTAACCCTGGGAGGTTATAAGGCTCCAAGGGTCTTAGTCTTACCTCAACTACACCCCAGTCTCGATGCCGCTAACATCCACGCGTGATAAGGGATGGTGACACGCTGAAGATAGGGTTGGTGTGATGACAAAACTCTACTTACACCTGGGTCGCCATCAAACTACGATGAACACCAACCGTACCCATTGTGCACGCCCTCGGCTCTCCCAACTCACTTAACAATTTAGTTGAAGAGCCATAAGATGTTCTCAACGTAAGACACATCCAACACATACTAGTGTGCTCAACCTCACATGTGACATTCAAGCAACCATTCACACATAAGCACACATAAACAGGGCATACACAAGAGTACGGAAAGTAAAGATGCAACAGGCTCTGCTTGCCTTAGTCGTGGGATTCTTGATCTTGCGTGAGATCGTGAGCCTGGTGGTCTCCCTCTTCGGGCTCTGAAGCGAGCGATACCGGAAAAGAACAATACAGGGGTGCTTAACAACCAGCATGTATGCATGATGAGCTACACTAGATATGCATTTCCAAGATGACCTAACGATGTTAAGGGGCTAGAGCATCACGCATTTCTTAATTCAGTGTTGTCTGATCATGTAGGCATGTCAAGTTTCATGCGATTGTGCATTAGGGTTTGAGGATTGTTATTTACTACGGATGGTCATGACCTAAAGCCTGAGTAGTAAGATAGTGCTCTGAATTACGAACTAACGCCACTGGAATCGTTCGATTCGGAGCTTTATTCCTCAAATTAGGGTTTGTCGAAGAATTGCATGTGACATGAGATGAAGTAGAGGTCGTGCCGATCTGCGATAGAGAGGAACTAACGAGTATTTTATTAGGTGACTAAATGTGGAACTAATTTAACTCCTGGCTCTACCAGCGTGCATGTTAGGGTTCTTACGATAGTGGGTTGGGGTTATATGGTGGAGCTATCGTGCATGCGTGCCAGGTTATGGTGCAATGGGCACTTAGGGTTAACGCCGTTAGTGGCGGGACGGGTTGATGAGGTTGAATAGGTGGGTATTGTGAACGTAAGGCGAAGCAGGAGTTCAACGCACTTGTAACCTCCTGAGTTGGGGCTACGGTCTGTCGAATTAGGGTTTTGTGCCGATATGGGATACTAGGAACTAGCGAGTGCTTGAGTGTGTGATATATGAGGAACCTAACCCTTGGTTCTACCCATTATGTATGTTAAGGTCCGCACGATAAGATTTTAGGGTTTTGTCGCTGATCCCTCATGCATGTGTGCTAACTGGTGAAATTTCGAGTTAGGGCTAAAGGTGGTGGTGCTTAGTAGGCGATCACATTATAAAGGTTGATATCTCAAAATTATGTGAGGACACGAACCTAATACCACTGAACTCAATGGAATCGAAGTTATCATCGTCGCATTAGGGTTTATCGATCGCGATATCAAAGAAGTGGTAAATCCTACATATCTTACTATGCATATGCTCAAAATTAACTTTTGATTTGTCCAGGTCGTAGAGAATTTCATAAGCTTTCCAAATATATTAAATTTACTAAAATCCGACTTACGGTTTGAAAGTTATCGCGATTTGAAATTTTTCTACAAAACTAACCCTAATCTGTTCAAATCCTAAATGCTAAGTGTACCCGAACCATCCCCCCTCTCTCTCTCTGCGCTACTGGACTTATTCGCTAAACTCACCCAAGAATCCACCCGGAAATCCCTAACCCTAATCCACCTCAGCTGCGCATGGGCCCCACTAGCAGCGGGTGGGAGCTCGGTGGCCAACCGGATCAGGCCACGCGTCCCTCCTCCTCTCTCCACTCACTCCCTCACTCTCCCTCGTTTCTCACTCACCGAACCGACCGGAGGGGACCTCGGGGAGGCGGCGCTCTCGCCGGCGACTCACCGGAGAACCCTAGACGATAGCCGGAGCACAAGGGAACCCGGGGGAGGGTGGTGAAACAACCAGGAGCTCACCCGATGACTTTGCGCCGGCTTGGGGAAGTGGGGGAGGACCGAGTGGAGCTCACGGCGGCAAGGGACGGCGGCGGGCCTCGGTGGTCGTCGGTGGCGAACTCCGGGCACCGATCTGGACAATGGAGGAGATGAGCGGGTTAGGGTTGACGAGGAGATGCTCGGGATAGAGAAATGGAGCTTGGGAGAAAATCGGGGTAGCCGTGCGAGCTCGCCGGAGTAGGGGCCGGCGCTAGAGAAGACGAGCGCGAGGTGGAGCTGGAGCAGTCGGGTTGGCGCTAGGGTTTTTGGTGGAGTGGGGAAGGAGAAGTGGGCTGTCGGGGCGCGGCTTATAAAGGGCGGCGGCGGCTCGGACCGCGTTGGTCGGAACGGGGCACCGCCCTCGTCGGCGTACCGGCGGCCGGGACGTGGCGTGGGCGAGCTGACGGGCGGGCCCCACGCGGCTGACGGGGGAGCGGGCTGAAGCGCACTGCAGCGGAGACGCTTCTCTGGAGCAAAGGCGGAAAGCTAGTAAGTGGAGGCGGAAAATGGGTGAGGGGAGGAAGTGGGTTTGGCCGGCGGGGTCCTGTGGGCTGAGAAGACGGGCCGGCCGAACGGGTTTCGGCCCAGAACCCTTTAGGGTTTTGTTTTCTTTTTGATTTTCTTTAATACCAGTGCTACTCCAGGTGTTATTTCATGTGTAAATATTGCCCCAAAAATCCTGAAATTTTGTCAGGACTTTCAAGACATTAGGTGGGACCTACTGTAGGAATTTGAAGTGATTTGGGGATGTTTTGAGCTAGGTTCTAGTTCAAATCCAACTTTTGACCTAAATTTAATTTAGAATTGCAATTAGGTCCTTTGGGCTTCTAAGAATTTCAGAATTTCTCCAGGGTGTTCAATAGGGCATGTGGGGTCCACTGTGCAACTTTGAATTGGCCTGGGGTTCGTTTGACTTAATCTTTAGCTCAAGTTCAAGTTTGACCAAGTTTTAAAGTTGAATTGGGGTTAGGTCTTGCGGACTTCAAAACCTCCCAACTTCACCAGGATTGTTAGGAATGGGTTAGGGGCCCACTGTAAAATTTTCAGGTCTGTTGGAGTAGGGTGGACCCCATTTCAATTCAAGTTTCTAGTAGGACTTCGGAGTAGATCTGAAATGCAACCGAGTCCTAAACTCTTCCGAAACCTCTAATATCTAGGTGGGATTAGGGTTTGCCTTTTAAAACTATTTGTGAAGTTTGAGAACTTTTCATCTACTAGAAGTTGCTATACTCCCTCAACCCTAATTCTAGCTAGGGACAGAGACTCATCGGAGAGTTCGATGATTTTCCCCACTTTTATTAATGACGTTGTTAATTCGAATACTTCAAATAAGTTGATTGGTGTTTGCCACCATATCCACCGAGGATGAGATATGTACATATTCTATAAAGTTTAATCATATTACATCTAAGCATGATTAAGGTGTGCTGTGTGGGTGTTTACATGCATGAATATGCTGACATGTATGCATGGATGCGAGACAAACCCTAATTATCGAACCTGGGTATTACACGGCCGTGATGGCCTCGGGCGGCGACGAGGCCATTATGGCGAAAAGCCTGCTCCTTGCTCTCATCGGCATCGCTCAGGCATGGTATCTTGGCCTGGAGCCCCGCACAATCTACTCATGGGAACAACTCCGGGACAAGTTACACGGGCACTTCCAGGGGTGCTGAAACAAGGAGATGACCTCGACGGACCTCAGCAACCTCAGGCAGCGACCGGGCGAGACCATCCCGCGCTTTCCAACGCCGCTTCTTCGAGGTCCAATGCCAGGTGAAGGGGGTCGCGGAGCAGACGATCTGCGAGGCGGCGAGGCGAGGCATCAACAACGAGGCCCTGGCCGACAAGCTTGAGAGGAAGTGCCCTTCCCGCGTCGAGCAGCTGTACGACATCATGGAGGTGTACGCCCAAGTCGAAGAAGGGCAGATTCTGCGAAGGGAAGAGGCCAGGGCGTCGCAGGCATACCTGGGGAGCGAGAAGACTAAGGCCGAGCGGCGACGACCGAGGCGCCTCGAGATACATCACGTATCGGACGGACGACCGCGGGAAAGTCAAAGGCGGCAGATCGCCCGCTCCCCGCCTCACGAGCCCTCGCGCCGCCTCGGAAGGGAGCCCTATGCCCGACCAGGGCTAGGCCGAGGAGCCCCGGGACCTCGCCCACGAGAGCCACCTCGCCCAAGAGGGCCCCGACGAAAGTACTGCGAGCTTCACAAGCTCTGCTCGCATTCCACAGACGAATGCGAGGTCGTCGCCCGAGCGCGAGGCGATGCCCCCCCGCCCCGGGCGGAGGGCGAGCGGCGTAACCAAGAACTGCGGGGCGAGGCCCCGCTCGAGCTTCCTCCACCACCTCCCCGGCGTGGCTCCCCACCCGGCGACCATGGGCCGCGTCGTGTCGTTCACACGATTACCGGCGGGAGTGCCTGTACTTTCCCGTCGAAGCGCCAGCGCAAGGAATATGTCCGCCGGGTCCAGCACATCGGCGCATATCCGCCGACCGAGCTCCCCGCCTGGACAAACACCCCGATCACGTTCGGCCCAGAGGACGCTGCGGGCGTGGTCCTCCCCACACCACGACGCCCTCATCATCTCGGCCCTCATCTCCGAGGTAGAAGTACGACGCGTCTTCATCGATGGAGGCAGCTCGGCAGACATCTTGTTCGCCTCTGCCTTGGACGAAATGGGCATCCCGCGGTCAAGCTTGCAACCCCCCGGAATCCCCCTCCTCGGCTTTGGCGGCGAGCCGATCAAGGCCCTCGGGCGAATCGAACTCCCAGTAGAGTTCCGAAACGACGGGCTCTCCCGCGCCGAGACCGTGCTCTTCGACATCGTCGACATGCCTTACCAGTACAATGTGATCCTCGGGCGACTGGCGCTCAACAAGTTCGGGGCAATCCCCCACCACGCCTACTTGTGCATGAAGATCCCCGCGCCCACTGGAGTCGTGACGGTCCACGGCGACCAAGCCCTGTCCCGCCGCATCGAGCAGTCTGCAACCATCTGATATGTTCACGATGTCGTCCCGGCGATCGAGACGTCACGCCCTGACCCCCGCGGAGCTGCCTCGCATACGTCAGCCGAAGTCCTCGATGTCGACCTCGCCCCCGACCAGTTCATGTCTTCTACCACGGGGTGGTGGATCCCCACACCCAGGCCGGACGGGGAAACTTGGTCCGTCCTGTTATCCGAAGACGAGCCTCGCCCAGTTGCACGCGGCTGACGTACGGGAGACCTTCTGCAACCTGCGCAAGTCCGACATGCGTCTGAACCCGGAGAAATGCGTCTTCGGCGTGCGCGCGGGGAAGCTGCTGGGTTTCCTCGTCTCCAAGCGGGGGATAGAGGCCAACCCAAAGAAGATACAAGCAATCCTCGGCATGAGCCCGCCCGCCACGACCAAGCAAGTACAGAAGCTGGCAGGCCGTCTCGCCTCCTTGGGAAGGTTTGTGTCTCGCTCCGCTGAGAAGGGGCTCCCATTCTTCAAAGCCCTGAGGGGCTCCGGGAAGTTCGAATGGACGGAGGAGTGCCAGCTCGCCTTCGAGAACCTCAAGCAGTACCTCGCCTCGCCTCCTCTGCTCCAAAGCCCGTCCCCGGGGGACGTCCTCCTGCTGTACCTCGCCACAACAGCCTCGGCCGTCAGCGCCGTCCTGGTCAGGGAGCAGGCTCAGACCCAGAACCCGGTCTACTATGTCTCCGAGTCATTACAAGGAGCGAAGCTACGCTACACCGAGCTCGAGAAGCTGGCATACGCACTGATCATGGCCTCCCGAAAGCTTCGCCACTACTTTATGGCCCACTCAATCCGGGTCCCAACGTCGTTCCCGATTGGCGAGATGTTCCGCAACCGTGAGGCCACCGGCCGAGTCAGCAAGTGGGCAGCCGAGATCGCCCCGTTCACAATCGAGTTTCTTCCCAGAACCGCCATCAAGTCACAGGTACTCGCCGACTTCATCGTCGAGTGGGTACCCCGCCCGGATTTCGAACCCGCCGCGGGCGACTCTGTTTGGACACTGTACGTCGACGGTTCTTGGTGTGCGGAGGGAGCTGGGGCCGGTGCGGTTCTGATATCGCCAGGGGGAGCAAAGATGCTATACTCGGCCCGCCTAAACTTCAAAATAACAAACAATGCCGCCGAGTACGAGGCTCTTCTGCTCGGCCTCTGCAAGGCACGCACGGCCGGGGCCCGCCGACTACTCGTCCGAAGTGACTCGCAACTAGTCGCCGGGCAGGTCGGAAAGGACTACCAGGCAAAGGACCCAGAGATGATGAAGTATCTGGCGGCAGTAAGGGCGGTCAAGAAACACTTCAGCGGAATCACAATCCAGAGCATCCCGCGTGGGGACAACGTCGAGGCCGATCTTCTAGCCCGGGCGGCGAGCGGCGGCACCACCCCGCCTCTTGGCGCATTCAGCGAGACCCTGTCTGACGTCAACACCATCTCGCCTGAGGTGGGATCCGCTGTCAGCACCGCCTCGCCTGAAGACTGGAGGACCCCGATCGAAGAATACCTCGTCTCGGAGAAGGAACCCGAGGACCCAGCCAAAGCACGGCGCCTCGTCGCGCGTGCTCGGAGTTTCATCATCCACAAGGGCTCGCTCTACAAGCGGGGGGTATGCGCCCCGTTCCTGAGATGCCTCGCACTTGAAGAAGGGCGGACTCTGCTCAAGGAGATCCACCAGGGGCTCTGCGGTTCGCACCTCGCCCCGCGGTCCCTAATCGCCAAAGCTTACCGCGCCGGTTTCTACTAGCCTACGGCGTTGACCGACACCTAGACATTGGTACAGCACTGCCTGGCTTGCCAATGGATGGGCCGAGGCACTAACAGACCAGCGTCGGTAATGCAGCCCATCTCCCCCTCGTGGCCCCTCGCCCGCTGGGGAGTGGAACTTGTCGGCCCCTTCAAAACGGCAAGCCGAGGTGCCAAGTTCATCGTCGTCGCCCTGGATTACTTCTCCAAGTGGATAGAGGCAGAACCATTAACAAAGATCACCTCGGCCGCCGTGCAGAAGTTCGTCTGGAAAAATCTCATCTGTCGGTTCGGCCTCCCACGTGATCTCACGGTGGACAACGGGACGCAGTTCGACGCGGCGAACTTCAGAGCATTCTGTTCCGGCCTCGGCATCAAGCTTTGCTTCGCTTCGGTCGCCAACCCCAAAGCTAACGGGGCGGTAGAAAGGGCAAATGGCATCATCCTATCAGGCTTACGCCGGCGCATGTTCGAGCTTCCCGCCGGGAAATGGGCGGACGAGCTCCCTAATGTCTTATGGTTGTCTCACACGTCGGTCAGCATAGCGACGGGCCACACACCGTTCAAACTGCTATTCCGCGAAGAAGCCGTCACCCCGGCCGAAGTCGAGCTGGAATCCCTTCGAGTGCGCGAGTCACTAGATGACGATAATCACCTCACATCGCTCGAGGGGCTCGACGAGGTCCGACACGGCGCCGCCCTCCACATTGACCAGTACCAAGCCGCTACGGCGAGACACTACAACAAAACGGTGAAGCCAAGGCCCATAAAAGTGGGCGATCTGGTGCTCAAAAGGAAGCTCAATCCCGAAGCCGACGGCAAGCTCGCCCCCAAGTGGGAAGGCCCGTACGAAGTCGTCTCCTCGTCTCGGCCGTCGTCGTTCCGCCTGAAGGACCTAGACGGAGTCATCCTCAAGCACAGCTGGAACAGCGACAATCTCAGGAAGTACTACATCTGATCTCGTCGCGTGACAAACTGCTGCTGCGCCAGCTAAAAAGGATGTCGTCCTTGTAAACAACCGTATCTTTTTGGTTAAGAATGTTGACAGTGCTATGTTCATGATTGGCGACACGGCCCCGCGCCGCGCCCCGACTTATTGGTGACACGGCCCCGTGCCACGCCCCGACTTAGTGGCGACACGACTCTGCGCCGCGCCTCGACCTATTGGCGACACGGCCCCGCGCCGCGCCCCGACCTAGCGGCGACACGACTCTGCGCCGCGCCCCGACTTATTGGCGACACGGCCCCGCGTCGCACCCCGACTTAGTGGCGACACGGCTCTGCGCCGCGCCCCGACTTATTGGCGACACGGCCCCGCGCCGCGTCTCGACCTAGTGGCGACACGGCCCCGCGCCGCGCCTCGACTTACTGGCGACACGGCCCCGCGCCGCGCCTCGACTTAGTGGCGACACGGCTCTGCGCCGCGCCTCGACCTATTGGTGACACGGCCCCGCGCCGCGCCCCGACTTAGTGGCGACACGGCCCCGCGCCGCGCCCCGGCTTAGCACCGCGCCGCTAAAATTATGGTCACGCCTTGCTCCTAGAGCTTCAACCGCCTCGGCCTTACCAGCGGCATCGTACTCGATGTTCGGTGGCCCTACACTACCTCGCAACTTGTCGAAACTAGAAGCACCTCGCCCATGGTATAAAAACAACCAAGTGAATAATCGGGTATGCAATTACAAGGCGAGGCGACCACGACTACTTCATGGTCACCCCTTTATTTTCGTGGGGGGAGACGCCCCTTCGGTCCACGATGGATTACAAGTCGCGTCTGGCGCGGCAAAAACAAAAACTACTAAGTCGAAAGAAACATCCCAGAATCTGGGGCGAACTAAACATCAGAGTAACCCTACTCGACATCGTCAAACAGCCCAACGGCGAGGGCCAAAAGAATCAGGTCTTCGTCCCCTTGGGTTCTAGCCGAGTCTCCACCCTCGACTTCCCCACCGACCACGGTGAGCAAGCTACTCCCCCGAGTTGTGACGGGAGCCAGGGCGACATCCTTCACGGACTCCCCAGGCTCGTCATTCCCCCTCCGAGTGGCCGGCAAGGCAGCCAAGCAGTGCTTATGCGACATGGCCACAGAAGGGCGAGAACCGTGTTGCCCCGCGGGCGACTTATGTCGCGACGACGTAGTCTGCAAACAAGCACAATAAAAATGAACATCGCTAACTCAAATAATTTAACCAAAAAACTTCGTGCCATACGGCGAGTTCACAAAAGCGCCACAAGCGGCGAGCGCGTCGACGCAGTGACAAAAGGCAAAACATCTGTTAACCGGTGCCAAAGGCGAGCTTTAAACCTTTGCCGGCGAGGACGACTTGGCCAGCCTTCCACCCGAGGTGCCTTCCGCGCTCTTCGAGCTCCCCCCTGCGCTCAGCCGCTTCCGGGACTTCTGAATCCCTTCCACGTACTTTTGCCCCTTCTTGCGCGAACTCCACACCAAAGACATGAAGGCTTCGGCCTCACCCTTAAACTTGTCTCGAACCCCAACCACCTCGGCCGTCTTCGGGGCGATGTAGCCTGGAGCCGAGAAGACGGAGGGCTCGGAGCGAGTCGCCAGGAAGGAGCAGCCGAGCAGAAGCTCGGCGGCAGCCCGAGCATTGTCTTGGGTGAAGTTTAGGGTCACCAGATGGGTGTCGTGGCAGACCCGGGTAGCCCACTCGATGCCTTCCGCGGTGTAAGCCTCTGCGTCATCGCAGCTGAAGGGGGCGACGTCGAGCCCAACCACGTCAGTCGTCACATGCGCCGCGTGACAGAGCCCGGACACGAGTCGGTAAGTCCGAGAGTCTCGATCAGCGAGGAAACCGAGCCTCTCGTGCACCAGGGCGAGGTCGGCACGGAGCTGCTCGACTTCCCTCTGGGCCGAGGCAGACTTTTTCTCCTCCGAGACGAGCAACGTTGCCGCCGCCTCGGCCTTCCCTCGCTCGGACGCAAGTGACTGCTCCGCCTTGGAGGCACGCTTCTTCAACGCCTCAACCCCTTCGCGCTCCACGGCAAGATCCCCCTCCGCGCGAACGGCGCGCTCCTCCATCTTCTTCAGTTTGGTCTTTAGGAGCTCCACCTCGGAGGACTTCTCGTCCAGGCGCGTGGCGAGCGCAGTCGATTTCTCCCCTTCGGAGTGCAGGGCTTGCAAAGCGTCGGCAGTACGGGCCCGCTCCTCGGCCAAGGGACCCTCGGTGTCGGCCGCGCGCGCCTCCAGGAGCGCCAGTTTCTCGGCAACGAACAGGCACTAAAAGAAAAGCGTTAGTATCCATCCACCGGAAGAAACAAAGGGCTGGCGAGGTTACCTTCAGCGCCGCGGCCCGAGCCGCCGCTCTGACCTGAGGGGCCGACATCCCGGTGAAGCTCGCCGCCACATCTTCCTCGGACAGCCTCGCCCGGGGATGGCTCACGAGGTCGAGCTCCAGCGGCGAGGTGGTAAAGAAGTCCGGCCCGAGTCGACCAGACAGCTCCACGCGGGGGCGAGACGGTTGGGTCGATTCGAGAGAACTCCTGCTCCTCATCTTCCCCTTTGGGGACAACGAGGATAGCACTGTCACCACTGCGCCCGGAGGATCGAGAGCGGAAGCCCTCTCGGCCATCGACGCCTCGACCGGACCAGTGTAGCGACCCTGTTTTTCCGATCCGATGTCAGTGTAAATTATCGCGGACAAAACGATTTCTTTCAATTTCATGCATGCATAAAGATACTTCAAAAACGATTTCGATTAAAAACCCTAACATGCACCCTTAGGGTTAACATGAAATCGAACATCAAACCTAATGCCACTACAACTCACGATTCAAAAATTTGATATATGTTCCAAAATGCCTAGGTTATCAAACTGTTACCAGTCGATCGAAGTTTATTTGTACTTTAAGACCAAACTTATTTTAGTAGTTTCTCTCCGCACATAAAGTTTGGAAATAGCTGATCGAGTAAACCCCCTCTCCTCAAAATATAAATGAAATAACACATTAAAAATCTAAATAACAGATTGACCACAAGTCTAATACGAAATAAATTCAAACCCTTAAAATTCAAATTTTATTTTGCTCTGGAACTCCTGTTATCTTAGCCTGTTTTAAATAAGCAAAGAAAATAATATAGACACCTCCTGCCATGTGGGCCCCCCTAGCAGCCCCTAACCTCCACGTGTAGCAAAACAACCCACTGCACTGCCCCTTTTCTTCTCCACGCAGCTCAACAGGAGCCATTCCCCATTTCCTTGCTTAGCTCCCCTGTGTTCTTCAAGCCTTCCCCAAATGCTTTCTTCTTCCCTCCAAATTCCATCCAAAACCAAAGATTGAAGCTCTGCATGTTATTCCACCAGGTTCCCCACCTCCCAATCTTGCAATCCATCCAAGAAATTCCTACATGCATGATCAATTGAATAATTAGCCCCATCTTCTTCAACCCTGGCCGGAGCTGCTCCTTGCTCACCTGCCGCCGCCGCATCTGGCCCATGCCGCCGCTCCCTCCTGTTCTGGCCAGCTCCCTTCAAGCCGCACCGCCGCCTCTGCCCCTCTCTCCACTGCCGCGCCCCAACCCCGCCCTCTGCATCCCCTGCTCCAACGCCTCCCCGTGCGCCGCCGCTTCTCCAGTAGCCGGTAAGCTCCCCCGGCTGGGCCGCCGCTGCTGCTCCCTGGCACCTTGCCTCCGCCCGTCCGCCACCGTCGCCCTCACTGGCCTCTCCCCGGTCCGGCCACGAGCTCCCCTACGCAGGCGCCGCGCCGCCGTCGGCCGGGTGGACCACACCAGATCCGCCAGCCTCCTCCGCGCTCCTGTGCCTCATGTCGCCGCCATGCGCCTCCGCTCCCCGCGCCCTTGCCACCCCGACGAGCCGCCGCGGCAACCTCGCCTTTCCTTCTGACGCGCCAGCGCCCGCCAGCTCTTTCGGTGCCACGGCAGCTCCGCTTCGCCACCAGCAACGACGCCGCCCCGCCGCATTCATCCCCAAGCTCAGCGCCGGCAAGCCTCACTTGGTTTCTTCTCCGCCCATGCGATTTGAATCGTGAGTGCTAGTAGTCTCCGTGGTTAGTAGTTAGACGCATGTTAGCCCAGCATTAGAGCTTGGTAATTGCATGAGAATGACCGTATATGTGTGTGAATCAATGTATCCGTTTAGAACACGTCGATTATTTTAGTACGCAATGATAAGCATCACCCATACACTGAATTCCCTTATAATACTGGCAGTTAAGCTCAAGTATCTCAGTTCTAACATGGCAAACGCTATAGATGCTTTGATAACCATGGTTGGATGGCCGACTAGTGGTTAAAAGTTAGACGCCAACTTAGTTGTTAAGGCATGGATTACAGCAAGTTCACATCACCAGCTAACTACAGAATGAGCTAATAATTTTACGTTGCTAGAGAACCGTAACTATGGAGCATGACCTTAGGTTTTAGCGATCAATGCCTTAGCAACAGAAATAACCGACCGATTGGTGCTCCTTTATATGCACCATGACTCAACTACCATGTATAACAGATAGTATATCTAATGCACTATCCCGATAACTAGGGGTTAAACTTGTTTAAGACTCAAGCTGGAAGTAATGACTTAACTGCTCGCCGACTTGGTTAATCATAGCTAAGTTTATGTTAGTAATGAGCTCATCTGAGGGAAGGTCCAAATAGAAATTGTGCACATATGATCTTGATCCATGCAACCAGTCGCGAGTGAAAATGTTCACCCAGATGGAACCAATGTAAACCGGGATGCTTAGCTGGTAAGTACCCCGACTATGTTGCGAGCTACCATGAAGCTAATTAGTGGACTCAATCCGCGAAACACGCTAGTAATATGGTGGCAAGTAAGCAGTCAATTAGTAGTTAATTCTTTCGGACATTCTAAGTAAGGTAGTTTCTTTACCGAGAAGAAGACAGGAAATGCTAAAATCTAATTAGACTTGCAGCTTCGTAGGAAATGCATGCGCCCTCCGAGTAAAATGATTATTCCACCTAAGATCATCCTTGTACTTGTGGGCTTTCATAATGCCATTGCCGTATGATGCTGTATTTAGAGATTTCAGAAAATGACCAAATTGCACTAGTGCTTGCCACTAAGTAGTAATACTAGAGAATCTAGCTTAACGGTAACGATTAAAATGACTAACTTCATAACTCATCTAAGTACGGGCATATAATCTGGTTATCGTGTTACACATCCATCTTAGTTGCATATCTCAACAGTCGAATGCATCCATATTAATCGCGACTCCATGTTCTCACCTACGACAACGAATCAATCAAATAAACCCTAACCCTAATTATAGATTTAAAGCCTTTCTCCTTAATTGCATATCGTATCCCATGCATGCATCTATATTCTAGGTTTATCCATGACTAAAGTTATACCGCAACTAAAACCAAACCAACATATGGAACGCACACTAACCGCTTACGCAATTGTATACTTCATTTTAATCCACCGTAGTTGCATCCATGTCAATTGCATCCGTGCATATTTGTCATTTTCAAATTAGCTTCTTAGGCTTGCTTTTCTTTTTGTTGAGGTTGCTTGCTTCTTACCGGTGTTTCGAGTATTCTGGATTCCCCCGCATGCTCCCCCGTACTTCCCCGGCTCCCAGGCAAGCAGAGCTTGTTGCACCCTTTCTAATTATTCAGTACCTATGTCATATTCCTGATGTTGCTGCTAGTATCGTTATTGAGAATTATGCTTAAGTGTTAAGTCGAACTAGCATGCAAGGGTTTGCAGTGAGATATGTGTGATCATGGTTAAAGTCAAATTGAGATATTAAGCTATTGAATCAATTAAGGTGAGATGGGTGCACGGTGAATAAAGTTGGTATTTCGCGGTAATACCAACCCTGAGGTGACTTCATCGGGTGCGATGAATAAAGTTGGTATTTCGCGGTAATACCAACCCTGAGGTGACTTCACCGTGTCACCTGAGAGCCGAAGGGAAAGTGTCACATGGATAAAGTTGGTATCATTGGAGGAGCATGTTGCGACCAGGTGAAAGGAAGTGTTTGTCGCGATACCAACCCTGAGGTGACTCCATGTTGATTACTCCCCTTGTCACGCGTGGACGTTAGCGACAGCGATGCTGGGGTGTGGTTGAGGTAAGACTAAGACCCTTGGAGCCTTGCAACCTCCAAGGGATAAGGCACTCTTTGCACTCAGGGTGATCGGCTGCCGGTAACGGTCCGAGAGATTAAATTGAGGTGTGGTTGTGATGGTACACTGTCAATGTGGAGATATTGGGATCAGAATTTTGCCCCACGTAACTGGGAGCTTATGTGAACATTGTCCCACGTAACTGGGAGAAGGCAAGTGAGCCACTGAGTTTATATTTTGAGCACATGTGACTAGTGGTTACCATCACGCCCCCTGATTTGAGATATACGAAAATTGGAGTTGTTGGTGATCTCATGTTATTCCTCGTGATGTTGGTAGATTACTGGTATTGTCTAGATTTTGTTAATCATATATGCATCATGTTTAATTATGTTATACTAGTATGCTTAGGACATTTAATCAAGCACGAATAAGTCTTGCGAGTACGTTCGTACTCACCCAGGTTACTCCTGGAGCTTGCAGGTGAGCCGGTGTTCGAAGACTATTTTGATGATGCCTGAAATTGTGTTTCCTCGGTTAGTTAGTCGATTCATGGGATAGGTTGTAGCTTTTGTTCAGCGGTCACTATGCCGCTGTGGACTCATTTACCTTGTTTCCGCCGTCGTTTAACTTCTCCGTACTCGGATATGTTTTCGGTTATGGTCGAATGATGTAATGTGTTGCCCCATCGTGGGTAGGTACTATTAATATCGTATTTGTAGAACTTTGTTGTGATATCCGAGTTGTTACTTGTGGTTGTCCATGTACAATGCGTGTATGTGATGAAGTATATGGACAACTGTGCAGCGGTAGTATTGTGTGCTAGGATTGCATTTCGTGATGGCAGAGGTGAGCGAACCACTAGGCCTGTGTAGCTTTGGGTTGAGCTGATCCAGGGGATTCATCCCGTACTCGCTAAGTCTCCTACGACCGTCACGCCTCGCGCTGACGGCAGAGCAGAGCTGGATCCTCCCCGAGTCGCACATCGTGGCTAGGTTAGGTTGAGGGGATGCATATCCCGAGCTCTAGCCCTCCTATGACTATCACGGAGCGCAGGCTTACCACGCGGTATTACCCCTTCACCGGTATCTGAAATCTATTTGTGGTTCTGGGAAGATTGGTCGCTTCCGGCCGGCTCGCACGAGGCGGGTGTCGGATCGTTCCGCCTCGGTGCGTACGGCGCAGGTACCGTGCCACCGGGCTGACGAGTCCTTCGGTCCTTGGCGACTTCGCGTTCCCCTAACCACATGTGGATTCCGGGTCCGTGACAACCAGTCTTGGCACCCGTGCCTCCGGGCGAGCCCTCCTTCGACGCCTCCCCCAGAGGCGCGCTCTCCTCCAGCGCCGTGCCTTCGGGCATAGCCTGGCCCGGATGAGGCTCCTTGGGAGACGACCGCGCCTGAGGAACCAAGGGGTCTTGAAGGGATCCCTCGGCGACGTCGTCCCCGGCAACTCTGACCTCCTTGCCGATGTCGACGTTGGACGAGGACGAGGAGGACGATTCCCAGGAGAACCGGTCCTGCGCCACGGCCATTGAGTGCACCGCGGTAAAGAGACCGTCCATCGGCCCCTTGCCGGTGCCCGGACCGGCCTTGGTCACCACGTCGTCCTGCTTCTCCGCCGCGGGCTCCTCGTCGCTCCCGACGCGTGACTCTTCCTCGGACTCCTCGTCGTCGGATCCCTCGGTGTTCACCCCGCTAGGAGCGGACGACTCACGACGGTCGCTGTCGGCATCGTCGTCGTCCCAGTCTGCCAGCTCGGCAACGAGGCTCTTCTACTTCGTCTTCCGTGGGGCCGGCTTCGCCTTCGGGGCCGGGGCGGGCCGCTTCCTCTTGTCTCCTGCCTTAGCATCGCCGGCCGGAGCGATGTCTGGGCGAGGAGGGACCTCCCATTGGAACAGCTCGCAGGCCCGATTTCGGCGAACCGCGATCATCTTCGAGACGACCGCCGCCTCGGATGGCAAGTATCGCCCCAGAAGGAGATTCGCGTCCCGCTCCGCCCGGGCGAGGTCGTACCCCTTCGTCGGCTCGTACCCGTAGAAAGGACAAGGCCCGAGAGGCTGACCATCGGGGATGGGCGAGCACTTCATCCTCCAACCGGTGGCAAGGGGCCGGATCCTGAGGAGAAGGTACTCCTCGACCAAGTCACGTGACGAGAGCTGGTGGCTCATCACCTTCAGGGCGTCGCGCCTCGTCAAGTCCGCCGAGGAGGCGACCGGCGTGCGAGTGGTATACCCGAGGGCGACCTTGCTACCGGTAAAGCCAAGGTCGCCGACCTGGTAGAAGAACCACTCGCTCTTCCAGTTCTTCCACTTGTTCTTCAATGCCATCGCCGGGTACGTGGCGTCAGAACCTCGGCATCCTCGGAAGCCGATCGTCCATATAGTAGGTAGCGACGAGGTGGAGAGTACATGTTCGGCCGATGTACGGTGACACAGGCTAGAAAAGACTGTAACCTTTTAAGGGACAGCGATGTATTTACACTTGTAAGCCGGTTTTGCCTATATAAGGGCAAGTTGGCACCCCATATGAATAGGAGAAAAAACACACTTCCACTACGCATTCACCAAAATCCCTGTGTGTCCTCGGCGGTAGTTGGGTAGAGCCCCCGTGGATATTAGGCTTCGTTCCCCAAGTCTCCCCCTAGCACCTCGATCGCCCGACCCGGGGTGCCTAAACTTACTGTCCGAGAGGCATCTCGCCGACACAAAGCATGCCCCAAGGACCCGTTCGCCTTACCCCATGTTGATCAAGTTGTCGACTCCATGGCCGGTTGCGAATGTTTGTGTTTTCTGGATGCCTATTCAGGCTACCACCAGATCAAAATGAAAGAATCAGATGAAATAAAAACTTCTTTCATTACCCTGTTTGGGGCTTTTTGTTATATCACCATGCCTTTTGGTTTAAAAACGCTGGCGCGACATATCAACGTTGCATGCAAAAGTGTTTGCATGACCAGATAGGCAGAAATGTCCAGGCTTACATCGATGACATTGTTGTGAAGACAAAAAAGACTACGGACCTCTTGACCGACTTGGCCGAAACTTTCGCCAATCTCAGGAGGTTCGACATGAAGCTCAACCCGGAGAAGTGCGTCTTCGGAGTTCCAGCCGGCAAGCTACTCGGCTTCATCGTTTCCGAGCGAGGAATTGAAGCGAACCCGGACAAGCTTGACGCCATCATCAAGATGGGAAAGCCGAAGTATCTGAAGGTTGTCCAACGCCTAACCGGGTGCGTAGCCGCTCTAAGTCGGTTCATAGCCCGACTCGGTGAAAAGGCTCTACCTTTTTATCGACTCCTCAAGAAGTCCGATTCCTTCGAGTGGACGAGTGAAGCTCAAAAAGCCTTCGAGGATCTCAAACGTCTTCTGTCAACACCTCCGATTCTTGCTGCGCCGCTGGAGGGAGAGCCCATGCTGCTGTACATCGCGGCCACAAATCAAGTGGTTAGTGTTGTTTTAGTGGTGGAACGTGCAGAAGAAGGCCGAGTCCAGAAGGTACAGTGACCCATCTACTACGTCAGTGTAAGTCCTGTCCGAGTCGAAGCAGCGCTACCCGCACTACCAGAAACTCGTCTATGGTGTGTTCCTGGCGACTCGGAAGTTGGTGCACTATTTCCAAGCCCACTCGGTCACCGTGGTTAGTCACGCCCCTTTGTCTGATATCATCAACAATCGGGATGCCACGGGCCGAGTCGCTAAGTGGGCGATAGAGCTTATGCCGCATGACATCAGCTACGAGCCCCGCAAGGCAATCAAGTCACAGGCCCTTGCAGACTTCATCGTCGAGTGGACTGAAAGCCAGTCCCTTCTGACTCACGTGTACCTTGAGCACTGGGTCATGTACTTCAACGGTTCGAAGATGCTCGCGGGCACGGGGGCTGGAGTCATGCTGATCTCCCCCAAAGGCGACAAGCTGAATTACATGCTACAGATCCACTTCGTCGCCTCCAATAATGTGGCGGAATACGAGGCGTTACTGCATGGCTTGCGCATTGCAGTTTCACTCGGCATTTGCCGAATCCTTTGCCGCGGCGACTCGGATCTGGTGGTGCAGCAAGTAATGAAGACTTGGGATGCCAAGGATCCCACCATGGCGGCATACTGTGCTGCTGTGCACCGACTGGAAGGACACTTTGACGGCCTCGAACTTCACCACGTTCGTCGAGCAGACAACGAGGCAGCCGATTCCCTTGCCAGGATCGGCTCCGCTCGAGAAAAAGTGCCTCCGGGAGTGTTCCTTCAGCAACTCTTCCAGCCATCCATCAAATAGAGTCGGTAGCCGAGTCATCTGAAGCCGGGTCGCCACACCCGGAACCGGCTCAATCGACCCAAGAAGATGTCTTGGCAGTCATTCCTCTCTGGACTCAGCCGTTCGTTGCGTACCTTTTGCGCAAGGAGCTACCGGAGGATCCGACTGAGGTGCGCCGCATTGTGTGCCACACTCGAGCTCACACCATCATTAATGGTGAGCTTTACAAGCGCAGCACCACTGGAATCTTCCAGCGTTGCATTTCACCGGAAGAAGGCCGAATGTTGCTCGAGGAAATCCACTCGGGACTCTGCGGCCACCATGCTTCATCACGGGCTTTGGTCGCCAAAGCCTTTCGTCACGGTTTCTTCTGGCTCAGTGCACATGTTGATGCGGAGGAACTCGTCCGAACTTGCGAAGGGTGTCAGAGGTATGCTCATCAAATACACATGCCGGCTACCACCCTCAAGACCATCCCCATCACATGGCCATTTGCGGTGTGGGGACTCGACATGGTGGGTCCGCTTAAAACAGCCCGAGGAGGTTTCACGCATCTCCTTGTGGTGGTGGACAAGTTCACGAAGTGGATCGAAGCCAAGCCAATTATGAAACTTGATGGTCCGACTGCCGTCAACTTCATGAAGGGAGTCGTCTTCCGATTCGGAGTTCCTCACAGCATCATCACCGACAACGGCAAGAACTTCACTGCTGAAGTTTTCTGCCACTTTTGCCGGGATCATGGGATCCGGATTGACTATGTGTCCGTGGCTCATCTGCAGTCCAATGGTCAAGTCGAGCGTTCTAACGCTCTAATTCTTCAAGGCATCAAGCCCCGGCTATTAGTCCCATTGCAACGGGCCGCCGGCTCCTGGATCGATGAGCTTCCGTCTGTCCTTTGGAGCTTAAGGACAACTCCAAACCGGTCGACTGGCTACACGCTGTTTTTCATGGTTTATGGAGCAGAAGATGTCCTGCCGAGTGACATCCTCCACGACTCCCCGCGAGTCGCAGCATACGTGGAAAAGGATGCCGAGTCGGCACGACAGGACAACCTTGATCTCTTGGAAGAAGCGCGGGAACTCGCCCTCTCGCGCTCGGCCATTTATCAACAGAACTTACGCCGCTATCACAGTCGGCAAGTTCGGGGCCGAGTCTTCAACCAAGGAGATCTGGTCCTCCGACTGATACAAGACAAGGCAGGCATGCACAAGTTGTCTCCGCCTTGGGAAGGTCCATTCATCGTGAACCAAGTGTTGCACAATGGCGCGTACCGACTGGAGGACCCGGCAACCGGTTTGATCACTGAACGGACGTGGAATATTGCATAGCTGCGTCCCTTTTACACTTAAAACTTTGTACTTCCAGCAGTTCATTCTTCATTATGAATAAATATTTGTTTCCTTTGAGCAGCACTCGGGAAGCACTTTGTTTATTTAATTTTCATTTTCCGACTATGTTCCCTTGGGCAACCCCGGGGGCTACGTCTAATAAAACCGAGTAGCTTCACTTCGGGCAACCCCCGGAAGCTACTTCAACGCACTGGGTGATTTATCACTCGGCGCAAGTTATTTCGAATCTCCTAATTTTGTTTCTACAAGAGCGTCTAAGTAAACGTGTACGGTACCTAAAGCCCACTCTTCGTCCCCAACTACAGTCGCAACCCGGCTGTCCGGTTGGTAGGAGCAAAAGCTAAAGGTCGGCCTGCGCGCGAAAGGATCCGACTCGGCGGAAAAAACAAACTCGGACGAATCAAATAACTTGTGCAAAATATTAAAATGAATCCAAAAGCATTTTCATTCAAAGCAAAAGTCTTTACATTTTGTCTACTCGGCATACCGAGTGATATTACATGATAATTTTTTATTCTTCCGAAGTCGCTTCTACGCGCTCCTCCAGGTCGGTGAAGCTGGCGATCCGGCTGGCGGCTGCGCGGACTCGGGGAAGGAGCTCCAGTGGATTCACCGACTGACCCTCCTCGTCGACGGGGGCACCAACAGAGATGCAGTCGACATCCGTGTCGGGATGGTGTGCCAACGCCATTGCCAGCGCCATGCTGGCTCCCGAGCGGGCGGCCGACTCCTTCCACTCTTCAACCTCCATCGGGCCCTGCGAGAGCTTGTCGACGAGAGCGAAGATGCTGGAACCCGGCTCTTCTCCGGGCCAGAGCTTGGTGCAAAGGCCTTGGGCAGCCGACTTCAAGTTTTGCACCAAACTCTTGACTTGGAGGAGTCGGTCCTCCATAGTCACGACGCAGTCGGACATCAGCTCGGGTGTCCAAAGTGCGTCGAGAGCTGACCTCGCCGGGTCGGAGAGTGCGCGGAGTCGGAGCGCCGCCTGCCTTGATCGCTCCTCTAGTTCTGGGCAAGCGTCTGGGTACAAATTATTGCAAAGGAAATGAACAATGAAGCGTGCAAAAAGAAAGAAGTAAAGGACTTGGGGGTTTACCGAGTAGAGTCTCATTAGCCTTCTTGAGTTGGCTTATGAGCTCTGCCTCGGGCTTCTCCAAGTCGGCGATGGCTGCAGCGTGTCGCTTATCCGACTCGTTCATCTTCTTGGCGAAGTCGTCGATGGACGCCTGCAGTTTCTTATTCGTGGCGTGCGACTGCTCGTATTGCTTCACCAGCTTCTCGTGCTCCGACTTCAGCTTGGTGGCGGCTTGCATTTGATCGTAAGCTTTGCGCAGCTTGTCTTCATACTCGACCGCTTTGGTGTCGAGCATTTGAGCGACTTTTTCCGCCGAGAGCCTCAACTTCATTTCTTTTTGAAATCGGGCGTTTTCAGCTTCGATATCAGCCGACTCAATAAAGTCAGTACTAGAAAAATTTCAAGGGCAAAGGAGCTGAAGACTCGGATACTTACTCCCGAGGGCGGCGAGCTTTTCTTCAAGCCACCGACTCTTGGCCTTTTCTTCGGCCAACGCCTTCTCGAGTGAGGCGTTCTTCTCCAGGAGGGCCGGGCTGGTCTCGCCCAGTCGGATCGCAGCCTGGTCAAGAAGGAATTTGTTAGCATAACCCGAATTCATAAGTCTCTAACCGACTCAACCAGTCGGCTAGAGACTCGGGGGCTACACCCACTGGGTGCACTGATCGTGCTCCCAGTGTTAAGAACTAAACAAAAAACAAAGTTCAAAAACAACTCACCCTGATGGAGGACTCGAGGACCTCAGCCGAGTCCGCCAAGGACTTGGCCGCATCGGCAAAGTCCCTGAGCTTGGAGCTAAGGGCAGCGACGCGGTTGGTGGCTTCCTCCGCGGCCGTCACGTCTCCCGTGCTGCAACTTGGCAGTAGCAGCGCGGGGATGAGGCTTCTCGACGAAGCCGGCGCCAGCTCTTCAGCCGCGGGAGTCGGAGCCAGGGCCTGGCTCTGCTCGACCACCGGAGGCGACTCGGTGATGAGTTGGCCCCCGGCTCCGCTTGCCGGCTCTGAGGAGTCGGCACCGGCTGCAGTCACCGGCTCCGTCGTCTCAGCGCTAGCGGGAGTTGGCAGAGGTTGCGGGTCGTCAGCCGGAGCCTCGGCTGACCCGGCGCCCGTGTCGGACTCCGGCACCTCCATGGGTGCGGCAAGCTGGGACGTAGGAGCAACCGGCTGTGGTGTGCTTGGCGCAGCCGCAGCCGGAGACGTGGCCGCAGCTGGAGTCATGGTTGGCGTGGTACCCGCGACCGACTCTGTTGCCACTGCGGGGACGACTGGTGTCGGAGCGCTGGGCTCGGCTGTAGTCGGAGTCGGGGGAGCCGACTCCGGCGGCGGGACTGGAGTCGGGGCTGCGGGTGCACCGGCTGAAGAGTCTCCTTTCTCAAAGAGCTTCTTCTGGACTCTACAATGCAAAAAAGAAAACCGACTTCAGCATCTTCACAAACCTACTTCGACTAGGGTATGAAGCAAAAGGACTCGTACCTGGAGGTTGTGGGGATCATCTTTTTCTTCAGTTTCCCCGGGGCGGGCGGACCCCCGGAGGAATCGGCGAGTGCCAGTTGAGGCGCACTCGGCTTAGCAGCAGGAGCCGGAGCCTGCGACACGCGGCCGGCAGGTGCGACTCGTGCAGGAGCCGGAGCCTGTGTGACGGGGCCGGCAGGTGTGGCTCGGGCCCACTTGGCAGCCGACTCCGTCTGGGCCGGCTCCGCTCCCGCCTGCGGGTTCGCGGATCCGGAGGCGTCGTCGACACGCCTCCGTTTGACGACTTCGAAGGACCCTCCCGACTCGGTATCCGAGTCAATCTGGATACCGCCCTCGGGGGCTTCCTCGTCGACTTCAGCTTCGTCCAACGCCGCCGGAGCCGAGTTCTGCTCGGGGAGAGGTGGCATGGAGTTGAAGTCAAGGTAGTTCTGCAGCATCGAAAGACTTGGTGTTAGGAGAAGCAAATAAACAACAAAATTCAAGAGCCCGACTCGGAATATAAGTTACTTACAGTCGGCGGAGGGTTGGCATTCGAGTATGGAGTCACATGAGGCGCCCGGGTGAGCCCGGTTCGCTCTTTGGTCAAATTCTTGAAGAACTCTAAGAAATTCTCGTCCGAAAGATCCTCGGTTGATACTCTCGTTGAGTCGTGCGAGCCCGAGTACTCCCACATCGGGTGCGCCCGGGCTTGAAGAGGCTGGATGCGCCGAGTCAGCCAAGTGGCGATAAGGTCGGTGCCCGTGAGCCCTTTCTCCTGGAGTCTCACGATCCTCTTCAGGAGTCGGTCGACTTCAGGCATCTCTTCGCTGGAAGGCTTGGCGCTCCAACGCTTCAGCCACTCGGGAGGACCTTCAGCATACGGGGGAAGCCCTTCGTGGCCAGTCGGTGTGCGTTCATCTGGGCAGTAGAACCACCCGTCTTGCCACCTCCGAACGGTGTCCGGAAGCTGCAACTTGAAATACTTGGCGCCGGCTTTGACCTGGATTCCGGCTCCCCCGCAGATGGACAGTCAGCCGTCGGCCTTGATGGGTTGAGCCTTCACCGTGAAGATCTTCTTCCACAACCCCCAATGAGGTCAAGTCCCCAAATAGCATTCGCACAGCGTGATAAAACACGCAATGTGCATAATGCAATTGGGGCTCAGGTGATGGAGTTGAAGGCCGTAGAAGAAGAGGAGGCCGCGCAAGAAGTCATGCGGTGGCAGCTTGAAGCCCCGTTCCATGAACGGGACGAGCATCACGCGTTCGTGCGCGTGCGGAGCGGGCTTCTCCTCCTGGAACGGTGCCCTCCAGTTGCCGATGGTGCGGGGCGGCAGCAGACCGACGCTGGCGAACCCGAGGAGGATCTGGTCGGTGATAACCGACGGGACCCAATCCCCTTTCTTCCATCCATCGGCGGTGGTGGCGGAGGAGGGAGCATCGGCCTTCTTGCCCTTGCCGGCGTGAGACATGGTCGCGGCTGAAGAACGGCGGCGAGCGAGTTGTTTCTCTCGGGAAGAAGTATGCGGTGGCGGAGCTCCAGAGGCAAGGGGGTTTTGAGCGCGGAGAAGACGAAAGCAAGAACAGATGAGAACACGGCAGCCCTACGCCCCCCTTTTTTTATAGTCGAGGGAGGCTAACCGCCGGCAGTCGTGCGTCCGACGTGGCGGGAAACCGCCGTGGCAACTATCGTCTCGCACGCGCGAACCCACGGGATTCGGGCACTTTTTTCGCCATGGCGCGGCACCCCAGGCGACGTAACCGGCAGACATTACGTCAGCCTCCGTCCCGCGCGCGCCGCCCGCGTGATTCGAGCGCAGTCGTGATGGGCCGTCGCCTCGGACGTCATGCGAAGTCAGAGCAGCGGCAGCGGATGTCTCGGGCACGCTTTGTGCGTGACTCGAGGCGAAATCATTGCACTGCGGGCACTCTGTCCAACCGACTGCGCACATTAAGTGCTGATGTGATATCGGACAGTCAGGACGATACCGTGTGACACCAGTCGGCTTCGACCAGGTTCGGCTCAGTCCGAGTCGAATCGCGCTCGGGCGCTGGACCAACAGTCGGCTTGGCACACTAGGACACGTCACGGGATCTACCGATTCCATCAAATAATTCCGAGGCGCACAAGCCGCCATACTCAGAAGCAGACTGGCTCTGCGAAAGGGTGCCAATGACCAACCCAACAGGGTTTGCAGGTCACTCGGCAACACCCAAGCTAAGGACGAACCAGGCATCCACAGCGGAGCAACATGATCCCTGAATCAGAGCCGGATGCCACAGCGGCGCAGAATGGCTCACTAATTCAGGATTCAATGCCGGAGTTCGAGGACTCGGTTTCGAAGCTGAAGGTCGAAGTCGTCCCCCCTGCGGGCACAAGATGGCAACGGTCCACTCGGATACGCCAGACGCTATTTCAGATTCACTCAAAATTCATGATACACCTCCCGGAAGGCTACAAGCCGATTTCCCCAGCCGGAAAACGCGGGTATCACCGAATTCCTAATACTTAGCACAAATCTAACCTTTTTTTTAAGGTATCAGGGGAGTCCATCAAGGTCCCAGCGATCGGGCATGCACAACCTGCTCGTCAGTCGGCATCCGTGTCGAGACCTCGAAGCACTCAGGGGCTACTGACGAGGGGAACCCATCCAGGTAGGCCCAGCACCACGAGTCGGCCCAACAAGCTTGGGGAGGCCCACTCGGATGAAGGCCCAAGAAAGGCCTGTAACAGTACAACGTCCGGGTGCCATCAAGATAGGCGTTACAATTCATCAAGACATGCGTTTCGCCCAACATGAAGACTGGCGTTACTCGGACGGTTACAAAGTGTAAATACCTCAATTAATTAGGGCAGTTACTGTAGCTCGGCTGAGTGACCGAGTCGGCTGATGTACAAGCCTATATAAGGCCGAGCCCCCCATGCAGAAGGGGCTAGGGACTCTGAGTTCTAAGTTCTCGAGCTAGATTTCTTCAACCTCTTGTACTCTTTCTCACGCAAGACAAGCAATACAAATAGTAGGAGTAGGGTATTACCTTCGCCATTGGAGGGCCTGAACCTGGATAAAAACTCTTGCGTGCACCACCTGAATCTTCCTTACGTGCTCCCCCAAAACCTACTACAAATGGATATTGCCGCGAAATCCCCCCGACAGATAGCATCGGCAGGGTGTCTTAACTTTTCATCAAATGTCTTCCATTCTTGGCATGCCAGCGAAACAGCTTTGCTTCCTTCAGGTTCACAAATAAATGCTTCAGGCGCGGGATTACAGGCAGGTACCAAGCAACCTTGGTAGGAGTCCCCTTCGTCACCTCGATGCATTCCTCAACTCCATCTAGTCCAATCTTACCCTTATACCGAGAAGCCTTGCACACAGGGCATGAATATAACTTCGCAAACTCTTTTCGATATATGATATAGTCGTTCCAACATGCATGTATCTTTTCAACTTCCAGTCCCAAGAGACAAAACACCTTCTTGGCTCTATATATGTTTATGGGTAACTCATCCCCTTCGGAAGCATGTCCCCTAGGAGGCCCAAAAAATAGTTGAAGCTCTTGTCAGACTAGCTGTTGCTTGCCTTCAGTTTTAATAGTTCAAGCACGCCATATAACAATGCGAACTTAACCTTGCATCCTAGGAACAACGGTTTCTCCGAGGCCCCCATCAAGCCTATAAATTTTTAGTACTCTCTGTTGGCTTCATGCCCTTCGAAATCACGCAACATCTGTTCTAGGTCAGGCATCGATCTGGCATCATCAGACATCTTATAGTGTGAATCACAAGTGATATCAAATGCCATATGGTTGCTTTTTGATCGGCAAGAATGTCATCATCTAATACTATGGCTTGATCTTCAGCATGCTTGGTCCAAGTTGAATACCCTTCCCTAAACCCTCTGTTGAACAAGTGGAACTCGATATGATGGAGATCAAAAATCCATACATTACCGCAGTCTAGGCATGGACAATACGTGTCTACTCTACCCTCTCTCAAAATATCCGCCTTAGTAGCTGCCATAAATGCTCTCACTCCATCTCTATACGCCTCTACGTTGCGAGCTCCGTACATCCACAATCGATCCATCTAAGCGTGCATATGAAAAGTTGAAATTTAATTTACAAGTATAAATCGACTTCGTGACATGAGTTTAACATTTCTTCAATTGCTATGCCAAAAAAATTAACTAACCTAACTAAATGACTAATATAAATAACCTATGTGTGTCAACTCTCTTCAATTACTAACGTATAACTACAAAAATAAAACATTCCTTGCTATGAATTCTTTGCCTTTTCCATTTTAGCCACAAAATTCCTTTAAAATTTGCATACCTTGATAGAAAATTGCTATGCATTCAACTATACGATGAATCAAACATCTCCATGAAATAATTAGATCATATAATTCAATATTCTCTATGTCCAAGAAACAAAGCAATATCACCAAATTATTGGATAAAATGCTTCAAAAATAAAACACTACCTTTGCTAATTAACAAGGAAGTATTATCTCCAACCACTCTTCTAAGTATAACTTTTCCACTAAAAAATTACCAGGAAATAGGTCAAAAAATTGCTAGCAAATCACCACATTTAAGACATATCTTCCTCTCTGGTCGTCTGTCTGCTCGCGTAGCACATTTAATACTGTGGAACATATTGGTGGTGGTTAGATCCACATAACCGCCTCGGATATCACTTATATAGAGGTGGTTATATACCAGCAACCGCCTCTGAAATTTACTCAATTATCAGAGGCAGTTGGTAGTATATAACCGCTTTGGATTTTACCATTATCTAAGGCAGTTCGTCTCGGGTAACCGCCTCGGTTAATATTTGAGGCGGTTTGTTTTTTCTCACCACCTCGGATGTGGTCCTTATCCGAGGCAGTTTCTACCGAACTTGTTTTTGATGGCAGTTTTTTTTACTGACGGCCTCTTATATATGTTATTCGTGGCATTTTTCTCTAACTGCCTTGGATATGCCGCAACGGATGGATGTTTCTGTACTAGTGATCTAGCTGGAAGAGCATTTCCAAGGAAGCCTTATAGTCATCCCTACCACACTACTTTAGTACAACATTTTGTCAAACATTTGTAAGGCAAGTCGAGCGAGCTACAACAGAAAACGTATGGGTGCTCAAGTCATAGGTGAGTTGGACCACATGAATAGAAGAGAACTCAGGTCTCAGCAGAATGTTATCATTCATTGTTGGAGCAAGCGTATGGGAAGATGGAGATGAGCCAAAGAGGAAAGGGAGCGGGCGCCAATGCTCCTAGTCAATTTGGGACTTGCCCCGCTTGTCATAGTACACCAGCCCACAGAGGCCGTCCCCCTCCTACTCCACCCGCAAAGGGTGATCGTGACGGCGAGGTAGACGACGAGGTCCATGGCGAGCCAGGGCGCGCTGATGGCGATGACCATCGCCCTGACGGCTCTAGTCGTGAAGCCATTGGCGGCTTAGCGGCTATTGCACCAAAACAAAAGAGCATCTTGATCCACTAGAGATGAGAGGAGGAGAGGATGGTGGATGGTCGCAGCCGGCAGGTTCGTTAGGGGCGGCACGAGGGATTAGGAGAGGATGCTTGCTAGCGTGTGAGGGTATTGAGAAACACGTGAATGGCTTGTAGCGATGAATGGGTGAGGCCATGGCAACCAGGCCCTAGTGGAGATTATCGGACACGAGGATCAAAGGTGGGGTTTGCAAACTTGCAGAATCATGGCGAGGGTATTTCTGGGAGAGTGGTTCGTGATGGCAGGTGGAATGCAACAGGTGTGTGAGGTGAGAGGTGGGATGATAAGACTTCCTCTTCACAATTGGGGAGATATACTTTTATGGGTTATTGGACCTAGGCCAGCCTTCGGTTATAATTGACGGTTGTTGAAAAGTGTCGAATATGTGTACAGGTAGGTTACGTAGTGGAATTGCAGTCTAACTAGCGGATAGGGTTAGAAGAGTTTGAGTTAGAAACATCTGTAACTCGAACTCCTATATAAAGGGGGTACCGCTGATTGTAACCATAAGAAAAATCAGATCTGTCGGAGTCATCCCACAAAGGGCGGTCTGACTGACCCTAAAGAGCGGTCTAACCGGCTAGCCCTCAGAGTGCAGCGATGTCGACAGGGATAATCCAGGAATAATGGTGAGGTGTGCCCGGCAACTGCCCCGAGGATGTAGGCTTCGGCTGAACCTCGTTAACAAATATCGGTGTTGATTCTCTCTCTTGATTGCATCTAGATCTAACCGCTGCGAGTCGGCCGGTGTCCGTCATTAAGATCAGCTCGTGTTGGGGCTGGTTTTGCAACAAGTGGTATCAGAGCACAAGGTTGAGGATCTTGAAGCAATGTGGAGGAACTTGATGGAGATCGAGGAAGCATGTCGACGTGAATGGGCACGGTCGGTAAGGGCGGTGGCACAAGTGTCCCGTGTAAGGATTCTTCGCCATGACACGGTGAGACCTCCCGAGGGGTGGTCGAACCGGTCGATGGCGGCTGGAGGCGTGCGGTGCTTGCACGGGCAGTCAGATCGGCCTGGAGGGCCGGTTAGACTGCGCGCATGGTCGAGTTTGACCCGGATTCAGAGTTCGAGTCCGAGTCAAACAAGGAGTCATGGCGTAGCTTAAAAGGGCGAGATCGGCCTGGAGCTTGGGTCGATCAATGATGCCACGTGGCAGCATTGGCCGATCAGACCAGTGGTTTCAGGCAGAGGTGGTGATCGGGGGAGAGCGAACCACGCAGCTCGCCGGGCTGAGGATAGCCAAGGTCTTTGGTGCACAGCGACGTGCAGGACCGGGCCCAAGACACGGAGGTGTTGGACGGGCCCGGTGGCTTCAATTTGACAAGGGCGTGGGCCGATCACATCAATAAGTGCACAGGAGAAGAGGAGGCCAGATCGGAGGACGTGGGTGGTTAGGGATAGCCACAAGGAGTTTTATTGAAGGTGGAGGTGGAGTTCAAGTTGAATCCAGTTTGAATCGGAATCCGGTTTGGGGTTCAAGTTCGAGTTGGAGTAGGTGGAGGGCTCTGGGATCTCTTTAAATAGTGGGGCAGGGGAGGGCAATGGAGTAATAGCTCAGAGATTCATAGCCTCTAGCTAGGAAACAATGAGAGTAAGGCCTTTGGCAAGCGGCGTGCACAGTTTTCAAAGGCAGCGAAGAAGGTGGCTCTTAGGTGGTCAGACCAGTGGTCCATAACGGTGGACCAGGGTGAGGAGGATCCGGCGATCGAGGAGCGCGAGGCTTCTTCATCCGAGGAGAGCGGTCAGACCGGGTGGGGGACTAGTTAGATCGATGAGGAGTCAGAGGAGATCAGCACCGAGGCGTCGGACAAAATCGAGTCAGACTAGTCAGACCGGCCAGAGGAAGCAGTCAGACCGGCCTAGGCGTTTATGGCGTTGAGTGCCAGATTCGAGGTGACAAGGTTTGATGGTACGGGGAACTTTGTGCTATGACAGATCAGAGTTAAAGATCTATTAGCACAATAAGGGTGCTTGAAGGTGATCAAGAAAGATGCAGAGAAACCTGCTAGGACGCTCAAAGATGACTAGAAAGATCTAAAATGCTGCCGGGATCATACGGCTGAGCCTATCAGATCAAGTCATGTACCATGTGATGGACTTGGATTCGCCTAATGAAATCTAGGAGAAAAAAGAGGCTCAATTTATGTCCAAATCACTAACTAATAAGCTGCACCTGAAGCAGAAATTGTATGGGCTAAAGATGCAGGAGGGGTCAGAGCTTGCGGAGCACATCAATGTCTTCAATCAAGTAATCACGGACCTAACTCGACTAGAGGTGAAAGTTGATGATGAAGACAAGGCTATTGTTCCTTTGTGTTCTTTACCTGCTTCCTATAAGCACATGGTGACTACACTGATGTACGGCAAGGATACCATCACTGTGATGGAGATTACTGCAGCACTTATGGCATTTGATCAGTGCAAGAAGAAGAACACTGCAGCGGAAGCTCCTCATGCTGAAGGTTTGCTGGTCAGGTATGACCAACATGGGAAGAAGAAAGACAGGGATGAGGCTAGAGGTTCAAAGGCCAAGTCAAAGAGCAAGAAAGGGCCACAGTGCTATAGATGCAAGGGTGGGAGCATATAAAGAGGCATTGTCCAATGAAAAGAAGCATTAATGGAGGTGCCAATGTGGTTGTGTCAGGTGATGATAGTGAAGATGATAAATGTGAGGTTCCTATGCTTTCAAATAGTCAGTCAACAGCAGCGTGGATATTAGATTCAGCAAGTTCCTTTCATGTGGCACCAAATAAGGAATGGTTTAGCATGTACAAGTCTGGTGATTTTGGGAAAGTCTATGAAGGCGATGACATTGGCCATTGTGTTGTCGAGATAGGTGACATCAAGATCAAGACTAGTGATGGCGAGCATCTACTCAAGGGTGTGCGACATGTGCTAAGGTTCAAAAGGAATCTAATTTCACTGGGATGCCTTCATGATGATGGTTATGTCTACAAGGTAGTCAGGGACAAGAAGACCATGAGAATCAAGCAAAGCAAAGTGACCGTGATGAAGGGGAAGAGAACCGTGAATAATCTTTACAAACTAAAATGGTCAGTTTTTTCAGGTGGGGTCACAAGAGAAGAACCAGCAGTGGCAACTCTAGAAGTGGAGGATGACAGGTCTGAGGCCAAGTTAGACTTGTTGGGTGGCTCTAAGTGAGCTACAAAGAGAAGACTCAATTCCATGGGTGCACGGAGGTTCAAGCACAACAACTTCATTGGTGGATGACCATATTTGTGTGACGGACCCAGGGATTACATATGGTTAGGGGAATGATTAGTCGCCAAGGACCGAGAAGTCACTCAACATACCATACGCGCTTACGTCGTATGTATCTACCACCGTTGGGTAACCCGACACCGGACCCACATACCATACGCGCTTACGTCGTATGTATCTATCACCATGGGTCAAGCTGGCCGGAAGCGACTAAACTACCTGGAACCACATACATTTCCCGATCCTGTGAAGAGTTAAAGCCGTTCTTGGTCCCACTAAACAAAACAAGTGCGGAGGAGCCCGATGATCCTACCCACACCCTAACCCAGCTCGAAAGCTAGTGGGTCACTTGAAAGCCCGGTAGGATCAGCCCACACCCTACCTGGCCGGCACAGCATCTCAGCCAGCGGGTCACTCAACCGGTACCTGCTTCATCTAGTGAAAAGAAGAACCACGGTAATTCTTCACGGCATACCCGTACACTTCATTTCATACATGCACTGCGTACGGGCAGCCCCCCAAACAACTTGCATAACATCACAGAACTCTACAAAAGAGAGGTTTCAAGGTAATAAGCATACTCCATACAAAGGATATGTTTAGACTAGATATTACACGACTTAGATGTCGTTTTCAGCACACAACAAACACCAGAACAGCAGTGGAACAAACCTAGAGATGATTGACTACAATCATCTTCCAAAAGCTTTACAACCCTTTATACGACCAAGGTGGACAAACTTGCAGAACTACACATCGAAATCAGCATTTTCAGTATTGTAAAAATCATCGATACAAGGATCACCTACAGGAATGGAATTCCCGAGTGAGTACTTTCGTACTCGCAAGATGCAATTTCTTAATCCAAGTTAATCTTAAGCATACTTGATAATTAAATGACGGTAGAAAGAATACAATTCAATTTCAGCAATGTAAACTAAAGACTACCATCTCTAGCATCTAGTTCATGAATTGCAAAGAATTGAACCATTTGGACAAGCTTCAACTTGCTGTTTCATCCATCTAAGAATCATAACCAGATCTGAATAGTATGACTACCATCATACCAAACACTTACAATTGCTACCAACTAGTAACAATTTATCAAATAAGAACACTAGAGCTGAGCTACTACTCGCTACTCTTTTAAAGTGTTCAAATCATTGGCTACAACCAAGTTGTGACTTCAATCACAGCCAAGCATTGCAATCAAATTCCTTTTATTCCCTCTAAGACCTACTAGCCATTAGAGGGATTCCGGGAGGAGTTTAACTACCTCATCCCGAATCAACTGCAGTCGAGGGAGGTTTAACTACCCTCACCTCGAACGAGAGTATCCCGATAAAGTCGAGGGTAAATGGTTGGCCGACCATTACCCTTCCTGATCCTTATCGATCATACCCTCGCCGGTTTGAGGAGTTCTAGCACACATTTCTAGGATCATGCGGGCTACTACCCGTCACGTCCCCAATGTATACCCACTCCCGTCTCTCACAGCTTTCCAGGGTTCAAGTGTTCATTAGGATGATTTAAATAGCACACCAATGCTAATCATACATAAGCTCCAACTCATGCTAGTAGACAGATGCACACATACATCATTTCAGAATATTCGAACTACACGATATTAATTAAACAAGCAAGCATAAGATAACTGGAATCAAATCAACAAGCGTGCATGCTTGCCTTGGTGTTCGGGATAGAACTCCCGCTGGTGATCACCCTCGGCAAAACCCTCGTTGCTCGGCTCTAGTGAATAGACATCCAACACCGGACAAGCAAAAGGAGAAAATAAGGAGTGCTGAAGTTTTGAAAGTAATGGTATGTATGCAATGCACTCTCCATGGTACGGAATAAAAATGCGAAACTAACGTTATTCGTTATACTTTAGTCGTAGTTAGGGTTATTCAATTATGGATTTGAGAATCGTTGTAAGGTCTCAAAGGGCTCCCATTCCAGAACTAAGGATGGTATACACATATATTTTATAATTCAGCAATAGTTAATTACTTTCATGAGATATAGACATGTCCGAGTTACCCAAATTGAGCTTTGAGTGATCTACATATACAACGTCAGTTTTAATTCATGTTTAAGGTCTTCTTTTTGTATGTTTCTCAGTAAAGAAGAGGATTTTATTACTCTCATAATTCAACTAGGGGGTGGGGTTAGAGGATGACGATTGGGTTCATAAATTCGCCTCATTACTAATGGCTGCATACTAGTGCCTAAGTATCTTAATTATTCGAGGAATCAATTTGGAGTACCCATTATTTAGTGATAGCAGTGTTACCAATTGAGAGTGTTCACCACTTGGTTAAGAACATCCTAGCCTGGACACATGGTACTCAAGATAAAAATTAGGAATACTCAATTTGGGGATTGGGGTGTTACTGATCTAGCAAATGAATTATATGCAATTACTCTACACTAGTTTCCCTGATGTTTGTCACCTTTGCAAATCCCAATATCTATATGCAATTGCAATTGCTATTCCCAGATTAGATGTTAATCACCCACTGCATATATGGTTACTAAATATTGTTGTTCACAGCATGTAAACAATTGAGATTAACCATATATATATATTGATTTGTCTAACACATCGGCAGCTAAGGGATTAGTTTTAGAGTAGCACTTAGGCTTTAACGGCTATTGTGCTTGATCTTGCTTAGTGCAGAAATTGAATTTGTCAGCGGCGGCAGAATACTCAACCTGGGCATAAGAAACGGAGAAAGAAGAAAAGGAATGCGTGCGCCAGGGCCTCACCCTAGGGTCGACGGCCCAGAGCTTGAAGACGATAAGCCGAGGGACGGCCGGTTTTCACGGAGCAACGGTCGCCGGTGTCGGTGAGCTCCTTGGCAAGGGAGAGGCAGCAGGGAAGCTCGTCGGGGAGGCTGTGGACGGTGCTGGGGTCCTGCTCGGTGATCGTGGCAGGGATGCTCGGGGTCCTCCGCAGGAGAAACCGACATCGCTCGGGGAAGGGTAGCCGGAGTTGGGGAAGGAGGTCGCCGCGGCGGGGAGGCACTCTACAAGTCCTTGCGGTGACCACGAACAGAGGAAAGAGAAGGAGAAGAGGAGCGGAGTTCGCGGCGATGGGGCAAGGGAGCTCGCCGGCGGCTCTTCGTTGGAGTTGGAGGCGGACCTGGCGGTGCGTGCGGCGATGGCGGAGAATGAGAGGGCGACGATTGCGGGAGTGGCGACTGGCGGGAAGAGAAAAGAGAGAGAGGAGGAAATCGGGGTGTCCGAGGGGAGGGGGTACCCCATTCAGCAGGGAGAGAGAGCGAGTGGGGTTGCCGGCGGACGCGTGCCCCGGCCACGTGGCGGCGGCGCTCTGCGAGGGGGTCCCGCGGATCAGTGCGATGGAATGGGAGCGAGGGCAGCACGCGCCGGTGGCGGCGTGCCCTGGAGAAGAAGCGGGCGCGGAAGAGAAGAGGAGCAGGCCGAGGCCTGCGCAGGAGGGAGGAAAGAATACCGGGCCGGTGGCCCAGTACGAGGAGGGGGAGAATATTTCTTGCTCCTTTTTTTTTAAACTCTGGATTTGAATCCATTTGTAATTTAGAGTTCAAATTATCAGTGGTTCAAAGAGATTTTGGAGTTTAGAAGAATTCATAGAAAAGCTCCAGTATAGGTACTGATCCTCAAGTTATTGTCGGTTAGAAAGCAATCCTTCCGAGCTATAGCTTAAGTTTTAGGGTAACAGGTTAAAAAGAATTCGATTCAAGCGTAACTCCAAATAAATTGTAGATTTCCAGCAAGGTTGCATATCTCTGAATAGTTATATCAGTGATGCTCTCATGAGATACAGTGTTTGAATTCGTTAGTTTTGTCTAAGTTAAGGAGCTCGATAGTCACGCTTTAGGGCCTTTTTATGGGATGCAACCTACATGTATGCATGAGGTAAAAATAGTTTTATGTGGCCCTTGGGCTTGCTGATCTCAAGCTAAAACATACATTAACAAAGTGGTCTTTACAATTTGCCAAGGTGGAGATTATTGAAAAGTGTCGAATATGTGTACGGGTAGGTTACGTAGTGGAATTGGAGTCTAACTAGCGGATAGGGTTAGAAGAGTTTGAGTTGGAAATGTCTGTAACCCGTACTCCTCTATAAAGGGGGTACCATTGATTGCAGAGGGCAGTCTGACCGGCCATGGAGAGTGGTCTGACCGACTGGCCCTCGAAGTGCAGCGATGTCGACAGGGATAATCCAGGAATAAAGGGGAGGTGCGTCCAGCAACGGTCCCGAGGATGTAGGTTTTGGCTGAACCTTGTTAACAAATATCGGTGTCAATTTTCTCTCTTGATTACATCTAGATCTAACCACTGCGGGTTTATCAGTGTCCGTCGTTAAGATCAACTCGTGTTGGAGCTGGTTTTGCAACAACGGCAAGTTGAGAGACAGTGTCACAAGTAACTTCGAATGAGTCTATCACCGACATGAACCAATTGAAGAGTACGTGATTAGGTAGCGTGAGCACACACTACTACAGAACCGATTTGTCCAGACGGTTCGAAAACACCGGGCGGGACGGTTTTTTCGAACCGTCTGGCCGAAACAGTCAGGACAAATCATCTTTGTGCAGACGGTTATTGAACCGTTTGTACAAATAATTAGTACAGACGGAGGCAAACACGAACCGTCTGCACAAATGGACCGAACAGTACGTCGAAAGCATTTGTACAGACGGTTCCATCCACAAAACCGTCTGCACAAATGACTGAACAGTACGTCGAAAGCATTTTTCCAGACGGTTCCGTACCCAGAACCGTCTGCACAAAGAATTTGTACAGACGGTTCTATCCCTGGAACCGTCTGGAAAAATGTTGTGAACCATGCTGCCGCGGCAGCGGAAACATGTGTTTCTGCTGCCGCGGGTAGCAGTCTGGTTGTACAGAGGGCGCTGCCGCCTACTGCCACGGTAGCAGAAACATACGTTTCGGCTGCCGCGGCAGCCGTGCGGCAAGGCGGCGTTGCTGCCACCTGCTGCCGCGGCAGCGGAATTGGCTGAATCCGCTGCCGCGGCAGCCGTGCGGCAGGGCAACGGTGCTACCGCCTGCTGCCACGGCAGCGGAAACAGAGGTTTCGGCTGTCGCGGCAGCCGTGCGGCAAGGCGGCGTTGCTGCCACCTACTGCCGCGGCAGCGGAAATGGCTGATTCCGCTGCCGCGGCAGCAGTGCGGCAGGGCGACGGTGTTGCCGCCTGCTGCCGCGGCAGCCGTGCGGCAAGGCAACGTTGCTGCCGCGGCAGCGGAAACTACCGTTTCTGCTGTCGCAGCAGCCGTGCGGCAGGGGTAACGATACCTGGTGCGGTACAGACACACAACATGTAGATGTTATGGCTTAGCATTCCTAAACTCTAGAGCGGTCCTGGCGCGGCAGTGAAAACGATAGAAACAAAGTGACATAATGGCAAGCATAGCATGCACAGACACACAATGTACGCATTGATCTTAGACATAGCATTCAGAAACAAACATTAAACGTTATTCACAACTACAAAGTCATTCACTTGCATTGTTGGGGAAAAAAACTTTCGAGTCATTGAGGAGGAACATCTTGAGGGACAATGGAATTCTCCGGTTTCCTTCAACACCTCTCTAAGTATGAAAGCTATTAACTGTTTTTGAACAAACCGGACACCCTCAGTGTCGAGCTCATCTGTAGGGAACTTAAAACTCTACAGAAGGAAATTAAATAGCTAGGTTAGGCACGACATCCGAACGATGAAAAATAGAACTACATAGTGTAATGACACTAACCGCCACATCTACCGGACTAGAGCTAACGATCTGCCTCATATATGTCGCGACATAATATCCACAGAGATTGTTGCCCGGCGGCTGCTTGTGGCACTGCAGAAATCATGGTTACATGCAGGGTAATTTAGTTTTACCGAATACATATTAGAACGTGCGAGGTGATTATTCTTGGGCGAGGGAGGAATTATTACCGGGAAATGAAATCGGTGTCTCGGTTCGGTTCGTGGTGTTTTCACAAGCCCCCCCTGTCAACATACTTCTTGAACGCCCCGTCGAGCACCTTCGTCAAATTTGCGTACTTCTCTGGTGGGTAGTCCCTGGAGTCGAAGTACGTGGCATGTAGATAGTGTGGCTCGAGCACGACGAGCATCCAGTGGAAGTCATAGTTGTACGGCAGAAGAATGACGCGCTTAGTAGAGTGAATGAGCATGACGTCCGCAATGTATTCCTCGACCTCGTTCGGTTGGAATTGGACCATTGTGCATACGACCACTTGTGGATCGAGGAATCCGATATTAGGATTATCTCTCCTAGCCTCTTGAATCATATGTCTACACATAGAAGTAATGTCATTGAAAGAGCGTATCAATAAGTTAGGCAATGTAGTTAGCTTAAACAGTGATTGAGAACACTTACAGTGTCCAGCATCTTAATAGGCTGACATCGAGGGTGTCATGACGGTAGAGGTCGGCTAAATCCGAGAACTCGATGGTAAAGGTTCCACCTGGATGGAGGAAATGTTGCCGCTTGTACATGGCGCAGATATTCTGAGGAAGCGCTCTCTCCTCGTTGGACCTCTTCATGTAAAATTCGTGCACAATCTGAGCTGCCCAACCAAGTCGTTCTAACGCCGCCCGTGTCACTAGCGGCTGCCTTTCCGTGTAGACTCTTATCTCGGGCTCTTCGTCTACCTCTTTGCCCTTGGCCGACTTCGTGCTATTTCTGGTGGCCCTATGCTGAGATTGAGGAGTCGTTTTGGCAGTCTGCTGGCTAGATCTGCTAGATTGCCTGGATTGTGCTGAAGCGGATTTCACCTTCGGTGGAGGAGCACGGAGTGAGAAATCCGGACCGTAACGTACCAGAGACAGGGGCCGTGCAGGAGGTGGAGGGGCAACCAGGGTAATGTACTTCTTCGGCCACTGGATGAAAACTGTTGACGGCCTGCCCCAGTGTCGTGACTTCGTCTCTCCGGCGGTACAGGAAGTGTGAAGGAGGAGCAATTCGCATGCACCATGTCCACTGCCACCTTAGGCGTTACCCGCCGCTAACGGAACTCCGTGCACCCTCGTGTCTTCATAATATGGAAATGCTAACCCGTGCCAGCCTCAATCATGTCAATGGGGCCAAAACAGCTGGGCACGAGGAGCTTGTAGCTAGTTACGGTCGTAATGTCGTCGACAGGGAATCTTTCGATGACGTCGTCTTCAGGAGGGATCGGCTCGACATGAAAGTCATCGGCGCGGTCGTCTTCCGGAATGTGCTCATGAGCGGCTTGTTCGTGGACGTCTTCCACGGATGCGTAGCTACTCCTGCGCCGAGCATGTGGGGATGAGCCTGTGGGGCTGCGGTCGGCCGCGGCGGCTGCATCCTCCTGCCTTAAACTGCCGCACCCGTTCTTCGACCCTCGCATCGATCCTCTGTTCCAGGCCTGCATATATTTCTTCCATCAGCTCTTTCTTCATCCTTTCACTCTCGGCTGCCTCCCGCTCTGCTTTCGTTCTCCTCCGACTCCTGTACGAACCCGCATCGTCGGGGAATCCCATCTTCCATGGAACCGTAACCCCCACGCCACGCGTTCGACCCGGGTGCTCTTTGTTTCCCAGAGCCGAGGTTAGTATGTCCTTCTCCCTGGCTGCTGGAAAGTTCCTTGGGTGGCTTGTTCTGACAGTCGCATGATGTTTTCAGCCACCTGGACGGTTTCTAGCTTGTTGAAGGCGACGGTGCCATTAGCCGAGATGTTGGCTCTCACGCGATACCAGTTCCGGGCCCGCCTCTCTGGGATCTGGGAGAACGGTGTGTCGCGACTCTCCTGAGATGCCCGCTCGTCCTCTGTTCTCCATTCTAGCTCTTTGCGCGCGTACCCACCGCTTCCGAGCCTGTGGGGGTGAACGTTGCATGCTTGGCGGGCCCTGTCGCCTGACTCCGCTGCACAAATTCCTCCGACGTGCACCTCTCCACAAATTCTGCCCATTGATCCTCCAAGAACCCGTAAGTCTTCGGGTCTTGCCTGTAGGGCATAAGATTGTTCTTCACGTACATGTTGTAGAGCTCGCTCTTGAAGGTCTTCCACGCCTTGCCCATCTTGGCTTTTGCCTGTCTTTCCATGGCCTGCTCGGTACCTTCGGGGAAGTCGAACTGAGATTTGATTGTGCTCCACAGGAACTCTTTCTCGTTGTCCAGCACTGACGGCTAGCTGGCGTACATTATCCGGACCTTCGTCCTCGCCAGTGAGGCGCACGCAATACGGAATGCCGCCTGAGCCTGCTGTGGCAATATGGGCACACCCTCATCGCTGACACGAGTTATCGTGTAGTGACCCGTGGGCATTTTATTTTTGCCTCGGCCACCTCGCTTTCGCTTCTACCCAGCCGATTCTTCGGTTTGCTCATGAGACGAGGCTTCTGCATGTTCGGTGGGCTCAGGTGCAGCCGGTTGAAGTCCACTGTGCGCCTCATCTTGTCAAGGAGAAGAGGCCACCGGTAGTTCACGTTCATCTCCTCCGGACGCCATCTTCAAAAGACGAAAAATTCAGATGTGCAGTACACGACAAGATTCCAGACGTTTTCGTATAAAGACACATGAACTCATAAATACATGAGGGCTACATGAGTTATATATGACGGTGGCAAGATGTCTTTGCCTCTGGCTTTTGTTGGGTATTTGTCTCATCGTGCTTGGCTTAATTCTTACAATCTAAGGTGTCTCATCTCTTGTGTCGTTTTCAGTTTATATTTTCTGTGATTGTAGCTAGTGTTAGCATTTATACTTCATGTTCTTTCTTTAGTTATCTAACTTTTCATTTTGTATTAGCTTTATGCTTGTTTAACTTCTTCTTATCGCGTGCTGTATGTTTGTTTTAGCTGTAATCTTCAGTCTCTTTTCTCTCTTTTTCTCATCAGTGCTAAGTGTCTATACGTCAATTATAGTCGTAGTTCGTTCTCCTTGCGTCAAATTCACTCTTCTCTAACTCTAACTCTAGTCTTTTTCTGTCTAGTTAGACATTCTTTCGCTTCGAGTGTACTACATATCTTTCTTTGTTTCCTTTGTTTCCAAATATGCCAAGACAAAGAAATAACACGAAGGGCTTTGGCTTCCACAAACAAATCACCAAAAGTCTTCACAAAACTTACATGGTATTCTCCAAATAACATCAAAGTGTGCATGTTTTCAGCTTTCAATCTTTTATTTAGTGCACTCAAGTCCCTCTTAAAATTTGAGAAGGCTATTATGTCCCTGACATCTTTGTTATCTACGAAAATTGACAAGTGGCGAATAGATGCACGAATATCTATCGATCTCACATTAGAACTATGTACACTAAGACATTCGTATGACGAAACATTTATTGCCAACTCATGTAATAGGTCATGCATAACATAAGAAGGGCGAGCATTCTCCTTTTCATCCTTTCTGAAAAATCCATGATTAACCAACAAATCTAAATTGCTCTGCCCTATATCTTCAAGTCTTTTGTTTTGATCACTAGTACCTATTAACCCTAGTTCTATCCAAAAGTGAATTAACTCTTCGCTTGTAAATTCGTAATCTTCAGGAAACAAAGCACAATGGATCCTTCTAAACAAATAATAGCATACTTTGCATGCTAGCATTTTTGTAATCAAATCTAGAAAATGTTTGCACTGCCATTTGTACATACACAGCTTGATACACGAATAACCTTCGATAGACACTACGAGGAGATCATGAACACAAGGAAATCACTCAACAGTAAAGCTCTTCTTCCTGAGTTCATCTAGATGAGCTTCTTCTTCCTGAGATGTTGCAACTTCGTCCCTGTAAACAAACAAACCGGGGAGGAGAAAGGAGCGGAGCTCGGGAGTACAAACCGGCTTGGGGGCGGTCGAGAAAGGTCGCCGGAGGTCGGGGGCGGCGGGAAGCTTGGGGGCGGTGGAGATCGGGGGCTGTGGGGAGCTCGGGGGCGACGGGGAGCTCGGGGGCGGGGAGCTCGGGGGCGGCGGAGCTCGTCGGGGCAGAGGGATGGCGTCGGGGCGGCGGCGGCGTCTTCGGGGCAGACGGTCCGGAAAACAGAACCGTCCGGACTAATAGTGCAGACAGTTCTCCACCAAGATCCGTCTGCACTATTATTACTACAGACAGTTCTCAGTATGGAGCCGTCTGTACAAAGACTGCAGGCGGGACCCTGCTACATTAGTGCAGACGGTTCTCAATATGGACCGTCTGGACTGACATTAGTGTAGACGGTTCTCAATATGGAGCCGTCTGGATTAATAGTACAGACGGCTCATAATAAATTGTGCGTCCGTATTAATACTGAAGGGTGGGACGCCTGCTATATTAGTGCAGACGGTTCTCAATACGGGGCCGTCGGGATAATGGTTAGTGCAGACGGTTCTGTACTACGAGCCGTCTGTACAAAGATTTTTTCAGGGCCCAAAAAATTGGCGACCGGCGGGGCACCGCCGTTGCCCGGAAGCTCATCACCCCATCACACGCACACGCCGGCAGACCCACGTGTCGGTTTCAAATGAGGTCCACGGGGGACCCACAGGTCGGTCTCAAATGAGGCGGGCGCCGTGTATAAGCGCCCGGCAACTGTGCAGAGGAATTCAACCTGGGCCGCGCAGCCGGGTATATAAACCACTCAACCGCGCGGTCGACGGGCGAGGTGGGACTAAACCTTACGAAACGCCAAGGGATCTGGTGTTTGTGCGGTGAACCAAACGCCAAGGGGTCTGGCGTTTGCGCGGTGAACCAAACGCCAAGAGTCTGGCGTTTGCGCGGTGAGCCAAACGCCAAGGTGTCTGGCGTTTGTCTCCCAAAAGGGGTCTAGCCACGTGTCTCCGTGTTTGCCGAGTGTCATAAAATACACTCGGCAAACAGACAACTTTGCCGAGTGTAAATTTCAGGACACTCGGCAAACATATTTTTTTTTCCTTTTCTTATTTCTTTCTTTGTTTGTTTTCTTTGCTAAACCAATAACCTCCATGTTCGGGGTCGAATCTTGGCACCTTGATGTTTGGAATTCCTTTCCTTTTCTTAGATAAGGCCTAAACATAGACTAAAGAGTACAAATAGGATTTTTCAACCCAATTTTGCCAACTTTTTCATGCACTTGCAGTTCAAATTTGAATTATATTCACTAAATGCCTAGAAATGCACTAAATGACTTAAATATAGCAAACGAACCCGAAAAATGCCAAATTTTGACATGGAACATGTAATGGTATATCTTGAGGGTAGAAAAAATTTCAAGGTTAACCGATGAAGCAACCGTCACTTTGCCTTCAAATCTGACCCATTCCCTCTCGAAACCTAGATTTTTCCTCGGAGATGGTCCGGTTTCTAAGTAGTGTACGCCACAACTTTTGCAAAACCTTCTCAAATTTTTACCACAGCATATTGATGCCATATGAGGGCACCATGCCAAGTTTCATGTTTTTCTGACTTCGTTTGTATTTTTTCGAATTAAAAACCAATAACCTCCATGTTCGGGGTCGAGTCTTGGCACCTTGATGTTTGGAATTCCTTTTCTTTTCTTGGATAAGGCCTAAACATAGACTAAAGACTACAAATAGGATTTTTCAACCCAATTTTGCCAACTTTTTCATGCACTTGTAGTTCAAATTTGAATTATATTCACTAAATGCCTAGAAATGCACTAAATGACTTAAATATAGCAAACGAACCCCGAAAAATGCCAAATTTTGACATGGAACATGTAATGGTATATCTTGAGGGTAGAAAAAATTTCAAGGTTATTTATTACTAGAAATAGGGTTATCTATTACTAGAAATGACTTAAACTTCTGAAAATCATAGAAAATTCATATGAATTCCAATTGGGTTGAACTTTTTTTGTAAATTCATATTTTAATCTTGAAAATTTTATGGTATAACTGTTATTCATGTTACTGTTATGGAAATGTTTGAAAATTCCCTTAAACCCATAAACTTGTAAAATTCATAGCTAAAGCAAACAAACTCCACATGACAAGATTTTTTTTATGTAAATTTATGGTTTCGTACGAACTATCACATGGTGTAGGTCTCATTCATATTACTGTAACTCAAAATCTGGAAACCTATTATTGCATTAATAGTTCATACAGAAAAACCCTGGAGGCGATACATAACAATCGGGTTACATCATAGAAAATAACCTAATCTCCTTTAACAACCAGCCCTTCTTGATGATCGACGCGCAGGTAGCAGGTGGCCCCGATCGGTAGTTGTTCTTCGTTGAGCGCGGTGCCATCTCCAAGAGGGAACTCATCAAACTGATTGTACTTTTTTTCGTCCACGACATTCTCAACTCCGACAATCCTTCTTTTCCCCTGAAGGACTACGTGAAGTTTCTGATTTGCCGGGTCTTGGACATAAAAGACTTGAACAGCTTGCTTAGCGAGTACAAATGGTTCATCTTTGTATGCGGCACGTTCGAGGTCCACTGTAGTCATGCCGTACTTGTCGACCTTAACACTTGAGAGTGCGACCCAACGGCACCGGAAGAGGGGGATCTTGAAACGTACGTAGTCGAGTTCCCAGATCTCCTCAATGTGGCCGTAGTACGCACACACCCCACGTTTGTCCTGGAAGGCATCTATGCGGACACCGCTGTTTTGTACCGTGCTCTTCGTATCCTGTGCTCTGGTATAAAAGGTGTACCCATTTATGTCGTATGCTTCAAATTTCAGGATTGTGTGACTTGGCCATCTAGCCAACCAGCCAATATTCTCCTCTGTTGTACTATTAGCACTTCGAACCTGCAACCAGTTGTTGAAGCTGCGGTTGTGCTGTCTGGTAAGCCAAGCCTCCGTACGACCTGGATTCTCTCTGCGTAGCTCGTCCTTATGCATGTTGATGTACGGGGCTACTTCAGTCATGTGTTGCAGGACTACGAAATGGGCTTGAGATAACGATGCGTAGTCAGGAATGAGTGTTTTCCTTCCAATGGTCCCTTTGCCGTCCAGTCTCCCCTCGTGGCGAGACGTAGGCACACCTATTGGTTTGAGCTATTCCATGTAATCGATACAGAACTCGACCACCTCTTCGGTTGTGTAACCTTCGACGATGCTGCCCTCTGGACGAGATCTATTTCGTACGTACTGCTTGAGAATTCTCATGTACCGCTCAAACGGGTACATCTGACGTAGAAATACCGGTCCACAGACCTTTATCTCTCTCACGAGGTGGACGGTAACATGGACCATGATATCAAAAAACGACGGAGGAAAGTACATCTCAAGATGACATAATGTCTTCACCACATCGGCCTGCAACGCATCTAGTGCTTCGGGATCGATGACCTTCTGAGAGATTGTGTTGAAGAAGTAACACAGCCTAATGATTGTGTCTCGGAGATAGCTCGGCTGGATATTTCGGATTGCAACAGGAAGCATCTGTGTCATCAACACATGGCAATCATGGGACTTCATACCAACTAATTTTAGATCTTCCATCGAAACAAGTTTCGAGATGTTGGCGGAGTAACCGGACGGAACTTTCACACCTTGCAAGCACCGGCATAGTTCGGTCCTCTCGGCCTTTTTCAGGTTATAGCAGGCCGGAGGAAGCCTTGTTCTGCCTTGTTGGGAGGGCTCAGGTGCCAGCTCGGGCCTGATCTCCATGTCTACTAAGTCGAGACGTGCGTTGAGGCCGTCCTTCGTCTTCCCTGGAATATTAAGTAAGAGACCAATCAGGCTGTCACACACGTTCTTCTCTACGTGCATAACGTCGATGCAGTGGCGAACTTCAAGGTGCCGCCCGTACGATAACTCCCAAAATATTGATTTCTTCTTCCACATGCCGCTGGCCTTCACTTTTTTACCGCTCTTTCCAAGGACAACATCGATATCCTTAACCATATTGTACACCTCTTGCCCGCTGTAATGCCTCGGACATAAAGCTCTCTCCCTCGTCCCGTCAAATTGTTCCTTCATATTGCGGTACGGGTGATTCCTCTTAAGGAACCTACGGTGGTGCATGAACACCGTCTTACGGGAGTGGGCCAGCCACCTACTCGTGGTACCATCCAAGCACTGAGGGCAAGCCTTGTCTGGTTCTTTACTCTGGCCTGAAAGGTTACGTAGGGCAGGCAAATCATTGACCGTGCAGAACAACATGGCGTGTAGGGTGAAGTTCTCCTGTTTGTACGCATCCCATACCTGTACCCCTTCATTCCACAGTGTTTTCAGATCTTCCACCAAAGGTCTTAGGTAGACGTCGATATCATTCCCGGGTTGCTTCGGCCCTTGGACAAGCAATGACATCATGATGTACTTCCACTTCATACACAGCCAAGGTGGTAGGTTGTACATACTAAGAGCAACTGGCCAAGTGCTGTGCCGGCTGCTCATGTTGCCGAAAGGATTCATTCCGTCCGTGCTCAACGCGAACCTTATATTCCTCGGCTCCGCACCGAAGTGTTCGAAGATCATGTCGATGTTTCTCCACTGCGCGGAGTCGGCAGGGTGTCTTAGTTTTCCATCTTTCTTACGGTCCTCCGAGTGCCAGCACAACAACTTGGCCTCTTTTGGGTTCACGAACAGACGCTTCAGACGCGGAATTACGGGCAAATACCACACCACCTTAGCGGGAACTCCTTTCTTCGGCTCGATGAAAGACTCGCCCTCGTCTGGTTGGCTCTTACGCTTGTAGCGAGATGCTTTGCACACTAGACATGAACGCGAGTTCGATAATTCATTCCGGTACAAGATACTGTCGTTCGGACATGCATGTATCCTTTCTACCTCCATCCCCAGCGGACAAACCACCTGCTTTGCTCGGTATGTGTTTTTGGGCAGCTCGTTACCATCCGGAAGCATCTCCGAGAGGAGACCTAGGAGCGCCGTGAAACTCTTGTCTGACCAACCATAGCTTGCTTTCAATTTAAGCAGCTCGAGCACGGATGACAGCTTTGTGTATTTTGGCTTGCAACCCGGAAACAAAGATTTTTCTGAGTCCTCAATCAAGTACATGAACTTGTTTAGGTCTCTCTCAGTATTAAAGTTCACGTCAGCATCGCGCAGCATCTGATCCAACCTATCATCGTCCTCTGCGCCACCACAATCATCGTCTGCACGTACTTCCTCATGGCGGCCACAATCATCGTCTGCACCTACTTCGTCATCATCTTCTCTTCTTTCGTTGACTTCGGGTTCTTGTTCTTGGACGGTGCCAACGTCTTCGTGTAACATGTTATGCTCTTCACCATGTTTGGTCCAACACGTGTAGTCCGGTTTGAAGCCCCTAATAATCAAGTGCGCTTGGATCTGTAGGGCTGAGTTGTGTCCGAGAAATGATCTCTCATTTCTACAATCGCAACAAGGACAATATGTAAATTCAACACCCTTCTTCAACCTATCCTCCTCGGTGACTCTAAGAAAATTCGTCACACCATCAAGGTACGCTTGGTTCGTACGAGAACCGTACATCCACACCCGATCCATCTGGCTACACGCGCTGCACAACAAGGAAATTAGTGTTAAATTGACCTAATAAAAGAAAGCCACCTAGCTTCTCATCGAAAAAAGGAGCTTATGTAGAAATCGTACTGCAATTTAAGGGTTTAAGGGTATAAACGTAAATATCAAAATGTGGAACATCGGCATGAGATGAAATGCATGTCATGGAATAGAGGACATAAAATAAAGACTAATGCAAATGTAATCAATTTAATCGGAGTCCGGTCGCTGAAAATATCGCGATCCGAATTTCTCCGGCGGTTCCGAAAACCCTAATTTGAGTTTTTAGTCAATTTTATTTTTTCTACAATGCAAACACGAGTGAAAATGCCATAATTGCATAGATCAAAAAATAGTAGGACCTGACAGGTGGGTCTCACTGGTCATATTTTTATTTTTATTTTTATTTTTTTTATTATTAATTTTTTTTCCCTGAGGGCCGGCGGTCGATCGGCCGGGACGGCGGTCGATCGGCCGGGACGCCGGCCGAGCTCGATCGACCGCGGCGGCAAGCGGCGGTGGCGCGGGAAGCGGCGGCGGACTGAGGAGGGAGAACGGAGCGCGGCGGCTTACCGGGAGGCGGCGCGGCGAGGCAGGCGGCGGCGAGGGAGGCGGCGAGGCGGGGAAGCTTCGGGGGCTGGCCTGGCGGCGGCAGGAGAGCGTCGGCGGGTGTCGGCGGCGGCTTGGGGAGGTCGGCGGCGGGCGGCACGAGCTCCGGTCGGCGGTGGCGCTTGCGGGCGGCTCGAGGTTCCGCAGGACACGAAGCTTGGCTAGCTGGGAGTGGGAGTGAGGGAGTGATCTTTAGTGCAGACGGCTCCAAGTAGGGAACCATCCACACAAATAACGCAGACGGATCCAAACTGGTAGCCGTCTGCACTGTATGGCTTAGTGCAGACGGCTCCCAACTGGCACCGTCTGTGGTATTAGTGCAGATGGTACCGGTTGGGAGCCGTCTGCACTGTATGGATTAGTGTAGACGGCTCCCAACCGGTACCGTCTGTACTATTTGTGCAGACGGTTCCGTGTGGGAGCCGTCTGTACTGTACGGGTTAGTGCAGACGGCTCCCAACTGGGACCGTCTGTACTATTTGTGCAGACGGTTCCGTGTGGGAACTGTCTGTATTGTGCCGTCCCGCGTTTTTCCCATCCTTGGTCGTGATTTGTGCAGACGGTTGGTGTTGGGAGCCGTCTGTAATAAGAATTGTACAGACGTCTCCCGGTTGCCGTCTGTACAAGGGGCGTCCCGTTAAATGCTATCTGTAGTAGTGACAAGATTTTTCACAGCAAAGAGCCTGCCTGGGCAACATCCTCCACTACCAGGGTAAGTCTCCTCCCGTATCATATACTATACCATGCTGTCAGAAGAAAATACCGAGAAATAGAAACTGTTACCGCTACCTGTCACCAAATCCTACAAAGATATCTGACTCCTGGTTCAAAAACACAAGTATGGGTGACAAAATAGCTCGGTTGGAGCCACCAGTAAGTGTTACTAGGTATTGAACTGCGCGATCTTTTGATGAAATCGCGTGTAAAAGACATTGTCAAACGAATATGCAGTGAAGCGATATGAAATTTGAAGCTGATGAGAAGTTTGCAATTGAAAAACTACAAATGAGCACTGTGATTTTATTTATCTTTCAGCATAATAAAGACTCTATACTTTTTCTGGATGTGTTCTGTATAGCAAATATCTTCAGCCAAGAAACACAACTTTGATGAACATGCAGTAAGGTGCAATTCCTCAAGCACAAGTCTAGACGCTACTGCTTTGAAAACCTGAGACTCCGCCGCGTGCTCCGAGTGAAAACCATCTTGCTGTATCGATCTTTGGTTGTGGTCAACCGTAAGGAGTTTCTTCTCCGGATCAGAATAATGACATTTTCTTTTTTATTGTCATGAAGAATGAATGGCAAGTGATTAATTATTTCGTACGTGCTTGCCCTCTCCTACGGTCCTACCTTTAGCTCTGCATCTCTGGGGCCTCGATCTCCCTTCTCATTTCCGGAGATTGCCTTTGTTGGCACGCCAGGAGTGAAAGTCCATGTTCTCGCGTGACTTTCTTCCTCCCTTTGTTACGTGATAAAATAAAATCTAATTAATGGCCGGTTGCCATCCCGTATGCTCTGCAGTACACAAAAAGAAAAGAAACAGATAGCTAATTACATGCATAAATTGGACGCCCGTGCGGATGCCTTGTTGCTCATAACTGGAAAATGACAGGGCGATATAATCAAACCAAGTTAGTAGCAGCATGACTACCGCATGAATGTGGATCATCTCGAAATCGCAGCTGGAACAAGACACCGATGCATGCCAGCTGCACCAAGACTAGCTACCACGAAGTAAGGAGGATTTTTTACCATGCACGCCATGTGTCGCCGTGGAATCCACCGTTCAATGTAACTTGAGGATCTGTGCTTTAATTGAGGAGAAAATCAGTATTGCTCAGCTATCTAGTATATAGAGTAGCTATACAGCTTATCTGAGTACATAGTTTGTAAAGTATAGATGTGGTCCCCACGCATGTCACGTCATTTATTCCCCAGCGTTTTCTCTCTCGTACGCTTCGTCGTGCTCCTTCCTCCTCCTCTGCAATGTTGCCATCGATTGTATTATGAGATTTTGACGCTAGCGCACAAATCGACTTCTGTTCTGACCACACAAATCCACATAAGTGACTTCTATGCCTAATTAAAGCTGCGATTTGTGTTGTTTTTCATTTCATTTGTGTGCACTGACAAGAAATCTCGGGTAAATGCTGATGGATTCTAATCATATGTCTGCATCTTTCATGGATTTATTGTCAAGTGCTATGGATCCAGCAACTAGCAGAGCAGCCGGGTATGTTTAATGTTATCGTTATAAGTTTTCTCTTTCATTGATTTATTGTCAAGAATTTGCGTAGTTCAGATCCGAGACTTTGATTCGTCTATTTGCAATGTCCCAGAGCTTTGTGGCAGAGTTTCTCTTCTGAAGGATATGTGAGATGTGAAACAGATATTCAATTTCAACATGATGATTCTCAAAATTCTTGTCCTATGACGTAAGTAATATTGAACTGATTATATTGGTTCTAACCCTTAGAAATATGCAGTAATGTTGTCATCTAAAATTTATGATCATATAGATCTGGATCCGGACAAGAACAGATTCCACCACATTATGAAGCTACAGAAGGCACGATAAAGGTTTACAAGACAATGAATCTATATTTACGAATTCTAGTAAAGATATGGCTCTGTTGTCATCAAAAGAATTATTGAAGAAATTAGTCCTACAAACAACATTGAAATCTCTTGGTAAGTCAATACTTCGTAAACTACAACATTATCATGTTACCAAGTAATGCTGTCAAAACAGGAAGTTATCTATCATATTTATGCGTACTTATATTTCTCCATAACTATAGGAACAAGTTACCTGGAGTCATGGAACAAGCAATGGGAGATTACTGCTCAGATAGATCAATTCAAATGTTCAAACCAAATGTAGGCATGACTTTTGATTCGATGAATGAAGCTTATCAATTTTATAACACATTCTCTTGGGTTCTTGGATTTAGTATTAGATATGCAGATAGCTATACAACCACAAAAGGACATCCTTCTATGCAGGAATTCAGATGTCAACGTGCAGTATGTTTAAGAAATAACTTATACTTTGCAATATATGTTATTTTGCTGAATATAGACAGATTTAATAAGAAGATATTATTTTTATAGGGATTTACTAAGAATGCAAAAATGTCTACAACTAGATGTGGATGCAAAGCCAGGTTTAGAATTCTATTGACTGAGAATTCGAAATGGTACGTCAAAACTTTTGTTCATGAGCATAATCATGAAATGGGCCTTTGAAGAATTTGTTTCAATGATGGGAGGAAAATCACTAGTAACCATGCTAACAGGTACTCAATATTAAAATAAAGTTACATATATGGTACTAAATTTTAAACACATTTCAATAACATTATGTTTTTATTATTATTGCAGATCAGTGTAAAGCAATGGGTATTGCAATTCGTGAACTTCTTCCAGAAACAAAACATAGATGGTGTAAATGGCATGTTCTTTGGCGAGCTCAAGAAGTCTTAGGACATGTCTATAAACAACATGCCACATTTAGTGATGACTTCAACAACTGTGTTAATCATATGCTAACTGTGGCTGAGTTTCAATCTGCATGGGAAATACTATTAAATAAGTATGATCTAGTCAGAAATCCATTCATGACAAGAGCTTACGAGTGTAGGGAAAAATGGGCTAAACCATATTTTAAGAACATATTCTGTGCTCACATGACTAGCACACAACGTAGTGAAAGTGCTAATAATCTTATAAAGGTTTATGTGCCATGCAACTCATCACTAGCTGCACATGTTTGTAAAACAATACACCAAACTTATTGATGGCAGGGAAAAAGCTGATGATGAAGCTGAGAAGAACACAAAACAGGTCGTTAGGGGAGTCCGGTCACGTTGTCCCGGACGAGGTACCCCCTGTTTATTTCTCCCTTTACTGTTATTAATCGCCTTGCACCCTTTTTCTATATTCACAGGAATATCCAGCGAGGCGTTCTGGGCGAGGTCAGGACATGTCGTCCCCCTCGGGCGAGATGACTGGGCAAAGTCAGGGCACGTCGCCAACCCCGAACAAGGCCGAGGACGGCTCCTCCTCAGGACGAGGCCGAATCGATCCGCGTCCGATCCGAGGCTTCGGAGACATCCGGCGAGGTACCCCGCCCGAGGCTGGCCTCACTCCAGGGCAAGGCGGGGGAGATGCGCGCCCGCTCTGGGGTGAGGACAGCACCTCACCCGGGTGCCAGAATCCGAAGAAATCTGCCTGCTGCCAAGCTCAACGGGAAAGGGGTGAGCACGGTGGCAATCCGTACCGGCGAGGCGCATCAAGGATATGCCGGCACATATAGTAGGTAGCGGCGAGGAGGAGAATACTGTTTCGCCCGACGTACAGAGAAACAAGCTGTAATACCCATTCCCTACGATTAGGTTTTTGCATTTCATCTCACATTCATGTCATCAACCCCGCACCCACACCTTGCATAAACTCAAATGTGCAAAAATTACATTTTATAGAATACGTACATATCTCATCCTCGGTGGTTAGTTTAGCAAACACCAATCAACTTATTTGGTCAATCGCAACCAACATCAATAATAGTCGGTGGGGGAGGTTAGTGCTTCCTAGCTGGACCAACCCACAATGATCCTTCCTCCCAAGTCGTCCAAAAATGCGATGAATTGCTAGGTCGACTAAAGTGTTCAATTTCAAACCCTAAAGTGGCAGGACTATGGTTAAATGGTTAGGCAATGCTCCTGTAGATGAAAAGTCATCAAAATTTGTAAACAGCCATGAACATGAGAACTCAACCTACATGTAAATTTTTAGAATTTTTGCAATATCTTATGACCTAGCTACAGTTCAAACCCCATTTGGAAAAATTTGAATTTTAAATCCAAAATCAGGTCAAACCAACTCCAAACGGACTTAAAATTTTATGGTAGGTTCTATACTTAGTTATAAACATCGTGTAAAAATTTGAGACAATTTGGACCTACACTACAGCAGAACAGGTCACCACTGATGGTCGCCAAACCCCCTCTACTGACGGACAGGGGGCTCGTCACCCTGGAAATGTCAGTGTAGGGGGTAACTCCACTGACGGTCATACGGACCGTCAGTACTGTTTATTACTACTGACGGGCGCATAGGGACCATCAGAGGAGACCACCAGTCGGAGGCACTTGGTTCTATCACTACTGACGGGCTCCTCAAAATAGCCCATCAGTAGAGGTACAACTACACTGACGGGCTCTCCTTAATTGCCCGTCAGTAGAGATATGCATGACCCCAGTCGGAAGCACTTGGTTCTAGAACTACTGACGGGCTCTCCGTAAGTGCCCGTCAGTAGAGATATGCATTCCTGCTAACCTAAAAGGCTTTGTGTTAACTCATAATCACATTTAGATTATTCATAATAATAGGCTATAGCATTACATTATTCCTAATCACAGGCTATACGAACTATTCATTCACAGAGTCAAATCTCTTAATCGCATAACACAATTGTAATCACATAACGGTTGGCACTTAAGACATTTATAATCATATATAGTATGTACACTCCAACGACGGTCACAAGTACGAAATAATTGTTTATTCAATTACAGAAACAACGATTCTATTGATGCCCGCTTAAGTTTGGATTCGGAAATTGGGGGTCGGCGTAGAATTCACCCATTGCATTGATGACTTCAAGGTTGATGAGTCTGGCGAAGACTTTTTGGATGCGAGCAAAGTCCTGTCGCCAATCGTACATCTGACTTCCTAGCTCGCTCCAAGCCTTCAGTTCTTTCATATCTTCCCAATGCCTGTTCTTGTACCGGACAAAAAGATCCATATGGGCGCAGGTGTAGTACCCACATGTCACGCTATTTTCTGGCTGAACTCTGCAAGGAAACTTGTAATGGTGTACCATTTTTGTCGCTTTTACAGGTATTTTAGTATGCCCCGAGAACTTGGCTCTGAAGAAAGATGTATCCAGAATCTTAGTTATATTGGTGAAGTCCACTGTCTTTTTCGATGAGGAGTCAAAGTAAAAAGCCTTGGCCTAGCTTGGAACGATCACAATTAGGACCCAGTGGTCACTGCGTAAATGTGAACAACTAAACGTAAGCAGGCGGAGATACGTACGTAAAAAACAAAAAAGAAACTCCACGGAGCTAAGTTTAGGACTTACGGAGGGTTATAGGGGGCTAGTATGTACTCCTTGTCCTTATGAACCAGGAATGCACGCGACAGGTATTCTTCAAGAAAACCTTGACCGTCCGTGGTCCCGGCATAGCCTTCGTTCATGCATATCGGATCGACTATGCCAATATTGGAGTCCGGAAGACGTCTGCACTCTTGGGCTTGGTAGAGAGCCCATAGCCTGATCATCGTGGTGTCGAGCCTATAGAGGTTGTACATGTGGAATAGGTCTTCAAAGTTGATGTCGAAGGTGTCTAGGTCATTTTCCATGAAGAAATTGTATTCCCTTGGCACCTTCACCTTCCAATATTGGCAGAATGTATCAGGATCTCTGGACATCTTCAGGTAATTTTCATGCAGCGTCTTCATGTCCTCCGACAGATTGTCCAGCTCATCCTGTGGGAGCATGTCCTCACGTGGTACGTAATATTCTCGCCAGAGACCCTTGGTCTGTGTAGATAATTTGGATGACGATATTGAGAAGGATAAGGATTTCTGCCTCTGCTCCTTTCTTTCCTTCTCGCCGGTGCCGGCCCGTCTCTTTTTGCTTTTCCTCCTCTGCTGTACCGGCTCTGGGCTCTTGCCTGCCGCCAACGCTGCTTCCAGCGTCCCAGCTAGCGTGGCGGGAGAGAAAATCTTCCCCCTCGGTTGATCCAGAGGGTCGCCTTGAACCTCAGAGGGCCTTTCCGACACTTTCGGGGACCGCAAAATCGGTGACATGTGCTGGTCCCCGACAAGATGGTCCTCCAGGTCTCTAAAGGACGGGGTGATTGGCTAAGCCCCAACGGAGATCGTCCGATTGATGGAGAGGGGTTGTTGGACGAGGGGCCCGTGCGAGGAGAGGCCGCCGCGGTTATAGTGATCTGGCTCTTCGACCACTGGATGAAGCAGTTTCTGCACTGCCCTAGCTTCGTCAACTCCTCTTCGGGGGGGACAGGGACTAACACCTCACTGTAGTCGTTGAGGACGAGGTCGACCTGCACCTTCGCATGGTGCTCCCGCATAAGAACACAGTGCAGGACTGCCCCCTCCAGTGTTGGGAAAACCTGGCCATGCGCCACTGGGACCTTCATGCCAGGAATCTGCACCGTCAGTGTGCATCTAGTGGCTTCCTGCGAAACAGAGGATAGACGTGCCGTCCGCACTGGAGTCAGGACAATGAGATCAGCTCGTAGTATAACGACCCAAGAGGGCAGACAACCTTCTTGGCTTCTTCGGTGCTCGTAGGCAGCAAGTTGTTTTTCAGAAAAACTTTTGCAAGAAAAGCCAGTGTCTCATCGAAGCCTTCGTCCGGACAGTTGTGGGCTGCCTTGATCCTTAGAAGTTCCAGCGTGACTGACAGGCGCGTGTGTTCTGGATCGGAACCGGTATACAACGGGGTTTGCGAGTCTTCAACTAGTCTCGTGAACTTAGCAGCCTCTCTTTCATCCTCAGGATCTAGCACCACCTGCTCCACCATATGAACGTCCTGCACCATATCGGCCAAATTATTTGCCGTTTCTTCTTCGGCGTCAGGTTCGATACTCCCCTCGTCTTCTTCGGTATCTCCGTGTTCGGCATTTTGCTGTAACACCTGATCTTCCTCCTCCTCACCGTGACACGTCCAACGTGTATAGCCTGACATGAAACCCTTAAACGCCAGGTGTACCTTCACCCTCCCTCTCGTATCGAACATTACCAAATTTTTGCAATCGCGACACGGACAACAAATCTTCGTGCCACCTTTTGTCCTCATATCTCGTTCAGCGACATCAAGAAACTCGTTCAAAGCCATAGCCCAACTCTCTATCGCCCGGTTTTCGTACATCCAACTGCGATCCATCGATCAACACCTACGACACGAAACTAATCAGTTCGATAACTGAAAATCACATCAAATACATATACGAAATGAAAAGAACACTAGCGAGCATTATTACCGAGCGCTAGCGATCTTTTCGGTGATAAATGATAATGGAGAGAGTGGGAGTGAGAGGAGGAGGGAGAGAATGAGAGAGAGCTAGAAATGGGTGAAGAATTAATATGGATGAGGAGGAGGGAGGGAGAGAGTGAGAGGATGAGGAGGAGGGAGAGAGTGAGAGGAGGAGCAAAAAGATCTAGATCTAGTCCCTCTAGAGCTTAGGGATGAGGGTTGGGGAGAGGGGAGAAGTGGTTGTGGGTTGGGGGGAAGGGGGGCGGCGGCGGCGGCGGTAGCAGCTGGGGGGATGGCGGCGCTCGCTGCTGGCCAGTTGGCGCGCGAGCACTGGCCAGCAGCAAGGGCGCGCTCTGGTTTTATAGTGAGGAGCACCACTGACGGGCTCTTAAAAGGGCACCGTCAGTGATTCATAAGCAATGTACGCACCAAATACCGCTGACGGACGCAAAAGTTAACCGTCAGTGAAGACAACTTCTCCACTGACGGGCAGCACATAAGAGACCGTCAGTGATAGGGCACGTCATATGTTCAGCTTTCCACTGACGGGCCACATTGGAGCCCGTCAGTGGAGTTGTCATCTCCACTGACGGGCGCTTAACAAGAGCCCGTCAATGAAAATGACGCGTCATCTATCCCTCCTCATGTTCATCTCCACTGACGGGCTATTTTGGCGCCCGTCAGGGGTGCTCCTCACCTTCTGCTTTGTTGCGTTCTCCGCTGACGGGCTATTTTCCGTCCGTCGGTGGAGTTCCCCTCCAGCGACGGACCTTTTTATGCCCGTCAATGGAGGGGGTTCAGGAGAGGGTCTATCTGCAGTAGAGGTGCTCAAATCGGGTTAACCATTTCACTCTGTCTGGAAAATGAAAAAGGAAAAAGAAAACGAAAAAGAAAAAAGGGGATTGGGCCGAGGCATTTTGGGCCGCTTCCGGCCGGCCCGCCAACCCCAAAACCCGTTTCCTCCTCGCCATTTTCTGCCTCCTCCTCTGGAAGGCGCCTCCGGCTCCCTTTGCGCCTGCCCTCTCTCCCCTGTCACGCGGGCCCCGCCTGTCGGGACCCCGCCGCCACGTCTCCGCGACCGGTACGCCATGGAGGGCGGCGCTGCCATCGGAGCTCGTGACCACCGCCCTTTTTAAGCCCCTTTCGGACCAGCTGTTCTCCCCTTTCTCTCCCACGTGCAACCCTAACCCTAGCTCCCCTTCCCCCGGTGTCCGTTCCTCGCCGCGCCGCCGTCTTCCCCGCTTCCGGCCGAGGCGCCGGCGAGCAATTCCTCGCGCCCCGGTGAGCCCCGGTCTTCCCCTTTCCCTTCCCGAGCACCCTCTCCTCCTCCCTCACCTCCCCCGCTCCTCTCCGTTGTAGATCCGCACCTGGACGCCGCCGCCGACGACGCCCGAGGCTTCTCGCCACCGCCGGCCGCCGCTAGCCCCATCTCCGACCTCCTCCGCTCCCCCGCACCCACACGACGTCTCCGGGGTGAGCTGCCGCCCTCCCCGCCATTTTCCTCGAGCTAGCCGAGCCCCAAGGGCCGCCCGGAGCCTCTCCGGTGAAGCTCTGGCGAGGAGCCCTGCCACCCGAAGCCGCCAGCGCTGTGAGAGAGAGAGGGAGTATTGGGAGTGACGTGGCAGCTCGAGATTGGTTGCCTGTGCCCAGTCAGCACCAAAGTGGGCCCCGCGTGTCAGCTGGGCCGAGTGTAGGTGCAGGGTAGAAATCTGGGTGCACGTAGCATTTAATTTTTATTATATTTCACAGGAATAATTCTGGAATTAGGAATTAGGGTTTTGCCCCAAATCGGATAGTTTGAAAATACGATAACTTCTTGCTCATAACTCCAAATTGGGTAAATTTCGAATCCTTATGAAATTATCTATGAACTGGTTCAAACACAATTTCCCGATTTGCAATTAAATTTTTGACCAATTTGGAGTATGCCCTAGTTCATCCCTCCCATGCGCCGATGTTCGATAAATCGTAACTAAATGATTATAGCTCCAATCGAGGAATTCCACTTGCGTTAGATTTGTATCTCAGTGCACTTTCACAATATAAAAATCTTAGGGCATGGCCATTCACTGGAATGAGCAATTTTCAACCTCCCACGAATTTGAATATAAATTGACATGCATGCATGGTTAGGGCACTAACTTAATTTCTCCAACTTCAACTTCAAAAATTTTGGTCGCAGTGGGTTCCTAACATTTGTAAGTCACATTGGAAATGCATACCTAGCAATGTTCATCATGCATTCATGCTGGACCTTATTGTTTCCTTTATCGTTTCTTTTCTGGTATTCGCGTATTGCTTGCAATAGAGCCCGAAGGAGAAGAACACCCCGCTTTTGATCGTACTCAAGACCCGGAGCTTTGTGATCAAGGCAAGCAGAGCTTGTTGCATACTTTCATTACTATTTATATGTTCTACCTATTTGTGCTTGCGTGAGAAATTGCTTGCTTGAATAGTATGATCGGAATTTGATGAACTAGCATGTTTAGGATGTGCCGTGTGTATGTTCAGCCATGTCTGAGAATCAATCTTGTTGTTCTATCAATTTGAACTTGCTAAAGTGAGATGTGAGAGCCGAGGGTGTGCACGATGAATAAAGTTGGTGTTAATTGAAGTGATGGGGCGACCCCCGGTGTTTTGAAGTGTTTTGTCACCACACCAACCTGAGGTGACTTCATCGTGTTACTCCCTTATCACCGCGTGGACATCACCGGAATCACCGCTATGGGTTTATCTGATGGCAAGTCTCGGTCACTTGGAGCCTTGCGACCTCCGAGTGAAGAGCACTCGTTATTCCCATGGTGGACGTATCGCCGGTAACGATCCGAGAGATTGATTAAAATGTTGTTGTGATGGTTCAAGGTTAAATCGAGGTGTGGGCTGTCCCATTTGACTTGGAAATGACAACGTGAGTGCTATTGTGTTCGTGTATTGATGTGCGGGAAATCTGGACTGCTAGTTAATTTCCATGCTTTTCCTTGTACCAACAATGCTATGTCTCGTATTTACATATCTTGGTAGCTTGAGATGCATCATGTTTAATTGCTGCTATAGTATATACATGTGTAGGGCATTTAATCAAGCACGAATAAGTCTTGCGAGTACTTTGTACTCACCTAGGATATTCCTAGAACTTTGCAGGTGAGCCAGTGGTTGCGGACTACTTTGACGACGCCTAGTTGCTTGGTTTCTTTGGTCGGTGTTCGACTCATGGGAATTCTTTTTGCTTTTGGGCAGCGGTTGATGTGCCGCTGTGGGATGTATTTACCCTTTCTGCTGTTGCAATGTTTAATTCAGATTTGACTAAATTTCTGGTTATCACCGAATGATGTAATTTACTTAGTCCAATGTGATGATATTCTTGCTGTCCAACATATGCCCCCACCTCCCGTCTGTCATGCGTGTATGTTGAAATGGGGAGTGTGGTTGGATGCATATGGAGGTACTTGCTAGTTTCTCTCGATTTAAGTGAAGTGCAAAGTGAATGTACGGTCCATTGCCAAAGTGAGTCATACGCGTTGTGGCATATGTTTTTGGAATCGTGATCCCTCAATCAGGCCGTGGTGAGTCATACGCATAGTCCGTCGCAGGTAGCGGCTGTGGTCACCGTCTTCACTTGTTGTGAATTCCTTAAATCGAGTTAAAATACCGGGTCCCTCACAGATCCGCACCACGATGGTTGGCGAGCGTCCCCTGAGCCCCGGGCGTGAGCGGCCTAGCCGCCACTCTGGACGCGCCGGGGTCTCGGCATTGCCTTCGACCCCACTTGACCGAGAGTCGAGTGCGGACCAGTATGACAACAGCGGTGATGAGGACGCTGGGCTGCGGGAAGTCCAGAGGGGTCACTCCTCTCCTCCGGTGGCGACGGACGGGTCATCAACGAGCAACTTCAACTTTGGCTTCGAGGGGGGTGGCAAGGCAGACACGGCCACGTCTGTTGAGGTGCTGCCCGTGTCGGCAACGCCAGGGAGAGCTGTCGCCATAGCGTCTACATCAAACTCGGAGCCTGCTCGGGCGGCTCTGTTAGTCGGTGGGAGCAGCACCGTGCCGAGGTCTGCGTCCCGTGCGGACGTGGACGCGGATAGGGGGCGGCTGCTCTCGGAGCACTTCATCAACTCTGAGGTCGAGACATGCCTTTACAATGACCTCACAGGGCGGATTCGCCCCGCAAACCTTGAGACCACTTTCTCCGGGTTGTTGCCAGTGGACATGCGAACCGCCTCTAAGTCGGCGCTGATCAAGGAACATCTGCCCTTGATTTTTCCTTTGTGCCTGACATCTTTATCAGCGGATCCTAACTGAGACACTTCTTCGTAGAGCTTCCTTGCGACGGAGTGGTTCTTGGAAATGCACGACGCCGAGGTCGAGGGCAAGATAGCTCGTATCTGGGAGGCGAAGGCACGGGCCAAGGTTGCCGAGGAGAAGGCCGCAAGGGCTCAAGAGAAGCTCTCGGAGGCAGAGGAAGTGATTGCCTCCCTTCGCGCTGAGCTTCATACTGCGGGGGCTGAGCGACAAGCTGCCATTGTGCGATAGCAGGAGCTGGACGTTCTGGTGGCGTCCGTCGTTGCAGGGGTTGGCGAACTTGGCACTAGACTTGGGGTCTCCCTACCACTTCCTCACGTTGCTGAAGAGGGCGTACCAGCCGCCCGGCTGCGCTAGGTGGCTGCGCTTAGTGCGGCTGCGATGGAGGCGATCCCAGCACACGCCCGAGACTGCACCCAGGCTTCTATCGAGCTGGCGTTCACCTGCTTGCACGAGGCTGGTTACGACCCCACAGCTAGGTTTGAGGCGGTGGACTTCGCCCTCCCGGTAAGGACGAGGATGGAGGGTGCTCGCACGCACGTCCGTGCCAGTGTCCGAGCTTTCCTGGCATGCGTGTGGGACAGGCGTGGGCTGAATTACGTTGTTGGGCTTGGAAGTCCCAGGTTCCCCAAGAGACTCCTGGGGGGCTACCCGCGGGAGCGCCCAGTGGGCGACCTTCACAGGTGTGAGCTTCACCCCTAGCTTTGTGTCTTTTGCTTACTTTAGCGCGGCAGAGTTTTGCTTAGTTTTTTTTGCTTCTTAGTACTTGGGCCGTCGTTGTGTTGGTTTGAGCCCTTTAGCCCAGTAGACCGTCTTTTGCTAGGGTTTATGTAATCGGACATGATCGGACTTTTCTTTGTAACTCTCATGTAACTTGCTAGTTATTAATGAAAACCCAGAAGATTTACCGAACTTTGCAGTTGCTCCTTGTGAATGTTTGTTATTTGGTATGTAGGGTGACGGCCTTCGATGGAAGGCGAGCGCAGGGCGCCTGGGGACAGCACCTGCTAGGCCTGAGTCCACCAAGCGCTGTGCTTCACGCGGGTTGAAAAAAACCGAGCGGCCGGACGATGACGTGTGCATCTTGAGCGATGCAGAGGTCGCGGTGTTCCTCGCGGGCCTTGCCCAACGCTCCTAATTAGTTTGAGCTTTTCACCATTGCTTCGTGGTTGTTTCGACTTTTCGATCGATTGTACTAAGTATGCCTGCATCTTGTAATAATGGAGGGGGCATCGGTGGGGATACGACATCGTGCCCCACCTCCCATCCGAAAACAATTAGCGCTTGATGGCGTGCTTGAGAGCGGTCGTTCCTTTGCGATATGCAGTAATCAAAAAATAAATATGTTGCTGAGTACTTGGTACCATGCTTTACGCCTTATTTAGAAACACTTAGGGAAGGGACACTCTATCCTGGATGGAGATGGCTCAACAGCACGGGGAGTTTTACCGTCGCGTGACCCCGAAGGGAAGGGACACTCTATCCCGGATGGAGATGGTCGACAGCACGGGGAGCTTTACCGTCGTGTGACCCCGGAGGGAAGGGACACTCTATCCCGGATGGAGATGGCTCGACAGCGCGGGGAGCTTTACCGTCGTGCGACCCCGGAGGGAAGGGACACTCTATCCCGGATGGAGATGTTCGAACTTGCTTTGGAGGGGCAAGATGCCGCCGTTCTGAGTTTATTATGGCAGGTTAACAAGGCAAGGCACGAAGGCCAATTACAGGAGGTGGCGGCGGCCGACGCGGCGGCCTTAATCCAAGCAAACAAACTGGCGGGGGCAACGACCGACACAGAGGTCACTGCCTTAGCTATACTACCCAAAATACAAGACTGCCGACGCAGCGGCCATATCTTAGTGGAATTGGAGCTACACATAGTACTTGCAGAGATTGTCAGCGTTCCAGCTGTGCTTCGGCTCGACCCGTCGAGGGTTTCCAGGTGGAATGCTCCCGGGTGAGTGGCACGAATCACCTCATATGGTCCTTCCCACTTCGAGCTTAGCTTGCCGTCAGCCTCTGGATTTGCCTTCTTCTTGAGCACGAGGTCACCGACGTGGATGGGTCGTGGGTGAACAATCTTGTTGTATGCCTTCACCATGGTGGCCTGGTACCGATCGATGTTGAGGGCAGCCTCCTGTCATACTACGTCAAGTGTTTCGAGGGACACTTCGTGGGAGCTTTCATCGATGGTAGTTGCAGTGCGCAGAGACCCAATCTTGATTTCTTCGGGGGTCACCGCTTCGTCTCCGTATAATAATTTGAAGGTTGTGAAGCTGGTGGCCCGGCTGGCCGCCGTGCGGGTGGACCATAAGACACTAGGGAGCTCGTCCGCCCAAAGACCCTTGGGCAAGTCGAAGAGGCGTGTGTGGAGGCCGGAAAGGACGATCCCATTGGCCCGCTCGACAGCACTGTTTGCCTTCGGGTTAGCCACAGAGGCGAAACATAAATTGATGCCAAGGCCGATACAGAAATTACGAAATGGGGCTGCGTCGAAGTAAGTCCTATTGTCGATGGTGAGCTCCCTCGGGACGCCGAAGCGGCAAATGATGTTCTTCCACACGAACCTCTGCACGGCTGCCGATGTGATCTTGGCCAAGGGCTCGGCCTCGATCCACTTGGAGAAGTAGTCGACGGCGATGACGACAAACTTGAATCCATGGCTCCTTGACCCGAATGGGCTGACAAGGTCAACGCCCCAGCAGGCCAGTGGCCACGACGGTGGAACGGGTTGCAGCTCGTTCGCAGGGAGCTTCGTGCCCCGCCCCATCCATTGGCACGCAGGGCACGTTTTGACGAGGCTTTGTGCATCGCGAAGGGCGGTGGGCCAATAGAATCCCTGACGGAATGCTTTTGAAAGCAAGGCGCGGGGGGCGAGGTGCGATCCACATAGCCCCTGGTGAATCTCGCATACCAACTCGAGTCCCTCATCCTTGGAGATGCATCGAATGTAGGGCGCGCATACTCCGCGCTTGTATAGAACATGGTCATGGATGATGAAGCCCCTGGCCCGACTCTTGAGCCTTCATGCTTCTACCGGGTCAGTGGGCTTCGTCTCATCGGGAGTGATACGGAGGCCTCCCGATCTTCACGATTTGGACAAGGATAACTAGAAGGGCCTAGATGAAATCCCAAACCAACAACAAAACCCCAACGGGTTAGCCTTTGGAACTAGGACTCAAATCAACTCCTCCTCTCAATGAATGCTTCGATTACCATCTGGGGGCACGCGCCGGTCCTTACAATCCAAGGAAGATTACAAGGTCTAAGATGGAACTCCTAATCTAGAGGGATTAACCCTAGATGAGGAGCAAAGCTCTCTTAAGTCTTAACTACAGATCTAATCTTGATTAGGGTTTGGGTACGGGTATTTATAGTCCTAACCCCGTAACCTTTGGAGGCTAAGCCAAAACCTTACATGGGCCTCGGCCCATTACTGTGCGCAGACAGTACACCCGGACATTCCGAGGTACCTTGTCTGGAATGTCCGGCCGTAGGGCCCAGACATTCCGGGGTATGTTTTCCGGAATGTCCAGACGTCTTGATCAGTGGACGTCCGGAGGGTCGGAGTTGGCACTCCAGGCAGGGGTCATCCGGAGCTTCTGGGACTGGGTTCCGGAGTGTCCGGACGAGGAGCTGTAGGAAGTTGTTCTTGGCCACCCATCCGGAGTATCCGGGCTTGGGGCCGAAATGTCCGGATACCCTCCCAAGAGGAGCACATCCCTGGAGGAAGACGTCCGGAGTCTCCAGGTTGGCCCAAAATGTCCGGGTGTGTTGTGGGATCTCGGTGCTTCCAGGATTGGGCCATCCGGAGTGTCCGGGTTCCCTTGTCCGAAATGTCCGAACATGTCTTCCAGGCAGCAGCTTGGGTCCTTCCTCCCCTCGGCTTCGCTCCACTTGGTTGATCCTTCATACCTGAGCAAGCATAGTGTCGAAGCATTAGGTAGCACACCATTCAAGCTCAAGTCAATTGGAGATGTATCAAGGAATAGATTCACCTCATGTTGTAAAGCCTTAGCTCGAGCTCTTGTCATTGGGACACTAGGTTTTGGAGGTGGACTTGAGTGACTTGAGTGAGTTGCAAAGTCTTCACCCTTGGTGCAGGTGATGTCCACTTCATTCCCCCTTCTTGAAAAGGAGTCAACCTCGACTCGACTGCATTGTAACCATGGAAGGGAGAAAGATCCAAAATGTTGAAGGTGTTGCTCACCGAGTACTTGGATGGTGGAAGGTCAATCTTGTGAGCGTTCTCACCGATGCGTTGAAGGACTTGGAAAGGTCCATCACCGCATGGCATGAGCTTGGACTTACATTCTTCGGGAAAACGCTCCTTGCGGAGATGCACCCACACAAGATCACCGGGGTCGAACACCATCTTTTTCTTGCTCTTGTTGACCTTGTTGGCGTGACGAAGCACTCGTTGCTCAATCGTAGCTCGTGTTGTCTCGTGGAGCCTCTTGATGAAAGTGGCTCGCTTGGAGGCGTCTATATTGACCCGTTCGTGAAGCAGTAGTGGAAGGAGGTCGAGTGGTGTAGAGGGGTTGAGGCCATACACCACTCCGAATGGGCTCATACTTGAAATAGAATGGACCGCTCGGTTGTAGGTGAACTCCACATGGGGAATGCATTCCTCCCACTCCTTCAAGTTCTTCTTGATCATGGTGTGGAGGAGGGTTGATAAGGTGCGGTTGACGACCTCGGTTTGCCCATCGGTTTGTGGGTGGCAAGTTGTGGAGAAGAGAAGCTTGACTCCCAACTTGGCCCACAATGTCTTCCAAAAGTAACTTAGGAACTTGACGTCGCGGTCAGAGACGATGGTCTTGGGCACACCGTGAAGCCTCACAATTTCCCTAAAAAATAAATTAGCAACATGTGAAGCATCATCGGTCTTGTGGCAAGGAATAAAATGTGCCATTTTTGAGAATCTATCCACAACCACAAATACCGAGTCCCTCCCCGTTTTGGTCCTAGGCAATCTTAAAACAAAGTCCATGCTAATATCCTCCCAAGGTGCACTAGGAACAGGAAGTGGAGTATAAAGACCGTGAGGGTTTAGCTTTGACTTAGCTTTGTGGCATGTGATGCATCGTTGGACGAATCTCTCCACATCTCTTCGCATTTTCACCCAATAATAGTGGTTGGATAGCATCATGTAGGTTTTGTCCCACCCAAAATGTCCCATCAAGCCGCCGCCATGGGATTCTTGCAAAAGTAGCAAACGCACGGACAACTTGGGAATGCATAATTTGTTAGCTCGAAACAGAAAGCCCTCATGCACATGATATTTGTCCCAACCCTTTCCTTCTCTACAATTAGCAAAACGGGAAGCAAATTCAGGGTTAGTAGCATATGAGTATTTCAAGCATTCTAAACCCAAAACTTTAACTTTGAGTTGATTCAAGAGGGTCATTTTGCGGGAAAGAGCGTTTGCCACAACATTTTCTTTACCCTTTTTGTATTTGGCTACGTAGGGAAAGGTTTCAATAAATTCAACCCATTTTGCATGTCTTCGGTTCAATTTAGCTTGGCCCTTAAGGTATTTCAAGGATTTATGATCGGAATGAATAACAAATTCTTTTGGCCAAAGATAGTGTTGCCAAACTTCTAGGACATGAACCAAAGCATACAATTCCTTATCATAAACCGAATAATTGAGTTATTTTATATACTTTTTGGGGTTGAGCTTCATGCTGAATCTCCTAAGGTTGGAGAAGGTTTCTCCCAAGTCACTTAGGAGGTCTTCTCTTTTTTGGGACTTGATCACCACGTCATCGACATAGGCTTGTACGTTCCGGCCGATCTGCGACTGAAGGCAATGCTGGATGCACCGTTGGTACGTAGCGCCTGCGTTCTTGAGGCCGAAGGGCATGGAGACGTAGCAAAAAGCGCCAAATGGAGTGATGAAAGACGTCTTGATCTCGTCATCCTCCTTCATCTTGATCTGGTGATAGCCCGAGTAAGCATCGAGAAAACACGAAATTTTGCACCTAGCCGTGGAGTCAATCACTTGGTCGATGCGAGGAAGAGTGAAAGGATCTTTGGGGCATGCCTTGTTAAGGCTAGTATGATCAACACACATCCTCCACTTTCCATTCTTTTTGCGAACAAGAACTGGGTTCGCTAACCAGTCGGGATGATACACTTCTTTAATGAAGCCGGCTGCTAGAAGCTTGGCTATTTCTTCTCTTATTGCCTGACGTCTATCCTCAGTGAAGCGGTGTAAGCGCTGCTTGACCGGCTTAGCATCCGGCCGAACATTCAAAGAGCGCTCGGCAGCCTCCCTTGGAACTCCGGGCATGTCGGAAGATGTCCATGTGAAGATGTCCGGTTGTCCTGAAGGAAGCTGACGAGCGCGCTTTCCTATTTGTCGCTGAGCGCAGTCCCGATCTGCGTCATCTTGGAGGAGTCTTCGGGGTCGAGCTAGATCGACTTGGTGTCCCACGCCGACTAGAACGATGTCGATGCTGAAGCTTTTTTGGCCGCGGGTGCTTCCTCAACCACAGCTAACTTGAGGGTGCTAAGCTCGGCCTTAGCGATTTGTGCCGCGGCAAGGTTGCAATTTTCCAGGTCGCACGTGTATGCGTGCTGGAAACTACTTTGCACTGTTATTACCCCGCGGGGGCCCGGCATCTTGAGCTTCAGGTAGACATAGCTAGGGACAGCCATGAATTTGGCGTAGCAGGGACGCCCCAAGATGGCATGATACGATCCTAGGAAGTCGACAACCTCAAAGGTGAGGGTCTCGGTCCGGAAATTGTCGGGAGTACCAAAAGTGACGGGCAGGCTGACCTGCCTGAGTGGACTCGCCATCTTGCCGGGTACCACCCCGTGGAAGGGGGCACCAGTCGGCTTGATCTCGGAGCGAGCGATCTTCATGTCGTCAAGAGTTTTGACGTAGAGGATGTTAAGACCACTCCCGCCGTCCATGAGGACCTTGGTGAGGCGGACACCGCAAACGATCGGGTCCACCACCAAGGGGAATCGTCCCGGATGGGGAATGTAGTCGGGGTGATTCGAGCGGCCGAAGGAAATCACGGACTCAGACCATCGCAGGTACTTGGACACGGCCGGTTCCGCTACGTTGACCTCTCGGTCAGTGATCTTCTGGCGACGCTTGGACTCGTAGCCGTTGGGTCCGCCGAAGATCATCAAACAAGCGGTCTCTTTCGGGAATTCGTCACCTTCATCTTGAGGGGGCTCTTTTTTGCCCCGATTGGTGACGTAGGGCTTATTCAAATTCTTCAAGAAATTGCAGTCACGTGTCAGGTGATTGGACTTGGGTCCGTGAAAATGACACGGCTGACTCATCATTTCTTCGAAGGTCGTGTTGGTGCGCTGAGGACGGCGCGGAGGGGCGCGCTCAGCTGTAGCAACGAGGTCTCCGCCTTTGCGCTTCCGGTGCTTCTTTCTGGACGACTCGGAGTGAGCGTCCCGACTGGGGGACTCGAGCGCCTTGCCCTTACTCCTGCCCTTGTCGTCTTGAGTAGCACTACGGACGGCCTCTTCGCCGGTGGCGAAGTTATTGGCGATATCGAAGAGCTCGCGCGTAGTCTGGGGGTTCTTGCGCGCTATCTTGTGGATGAGGTCGGTGCTTCGAACTCCCTTGGAGAAGGCGGTGATGACATCACCCTCTCGGACTTCAGTTAGAGAATTCTTCTTCTTGGAGAAACGCTGGATGTACTCTCGGGGAGTCTCATCTGCCTCTTGGGTACAACTGTGGAGATCCCACGCATTCTCGGACCTGTTGTAAGTGCCCTGGAAGTTATTCACGAAGAGGGTCTCGAGGTCGCTCCATGACTGGATGCAACCCTGAGGTAAGCTAGTGAGCCAGGCTCATGCTGAGTCGGCTAGAAACAGCGACAGATAATGGATTGCGATGTAGTCGTTACCACCATTGGTTCTGCACGCTGTGTGATAGTCAGCCAGCCAAATGTCTGGCCGAGTTTCACCCGTGTATTTGTCGATGCCGGTGACTCGGAATCACGACGGGAAGATGACGCTGCGGATGTGGGTTCCGAATGCTTTTGGGCCCGCATACCCCATGCCGGAAGAGGTCGGTGAACGGCCACGGCTGGTGGCGCCGCTATCATCACAGCGGCTGCCCCGGTCATCCCTCTCGGGACCTCGATGGGCGCTTCCTCCGACGTCTACGGGGTTCCGCGCATTCTGACCCGGTCCAAGTCGGCTACGGACCGGCGCGGCTTCACGAGCGTTTTTGTCCGCGTCCTGACGGGCGCGGCTTCATGCAGCTATGGTGCCCCGGGCATCACAATTGGGCCCGAGTCGCTCATGAACTGCCCTGGCCAGCTGACGACGATCGGAGCTTGCGTGGTGACCACCCATGGCGGGCGGACTTCTCGAAGGGGTAGAGCGCCGACTCTTTGCACCTGCTGAAGAGCCCGCGCAGTCTCCTGAGGCTTCCGCCTGCTGAAGTGCTGTTTCTTCCAGCAAGACGCGGAGTCGCCGGAGTTCGTCATGTCTCGGGGTGCCCTCGGGGATCTCAATGGCGCGTGCCGCCATCGTGGCCGCGACGATGTTGTGACTCGGAAGCGGGAATATTGGGACTCCATTCCTTTCCCGCATGTGGAACTCGTTATGGACCTGGCGTCCTCGAGCCCTCATGTCGTCATTGCGCCGTTGTTCGTCGCGCTGGCGAGTGAGCCTGGTCTATTGCTCGATCAACTCCTCCTCCTTGGTGAGGAGACGAAGCCGAGTGGCCTCAAGCTCAGCCGGCATCTGTTCCACGATGGGAACTGGTCGGCCATCATCATCGTCTGGCGAATCGGGGTTGGCCATGAAGACCTCCCGGGATGGGTGGTGACTATCGGAGCTCTCGTACTCGTCCGAGTTATACTCGAGGACAGGGAGGAGAGAGTCGATGGTGCCCACCAGTCAGGATCTCTGTTCGACCGGTATGAACCCGTACACGGACAGAGGATCCGGTTTCGGCGTAACCTCGTCCCTGGGGAGAGGAGCCGACGGCGCGGATTCGGGGACGAGTTCGTGCCAAGAAGCCGATGGAGCCTCTGCTGATTGGCACGCTGCCGAGTAATAGAGGTGAAGTTTGCCGACCTTGTCGGCGATGAAGTTCAACTTTCCGAATTGGAAAAGTTATCCAGGGTCCGGAGTAGCATTCATGAAAACAAATCTCATGACACTTCTCGGGGCGAAAATATTGGTGTTGCTGGCGAAACCCATCCCGATTCGTGCAGATGGATCTATGCGCACCTCCCCTACCTGGCGCGCCAACTGCCAGAGTATTATTCTAGCAATACTGAATATGGAGCGGCGCGAGCACAGCAAATCAGGATGGGTGCACACGGGAGACAGGATTTAGACAGGTTCAGGCCCTCACGGAGAGGTAGTACCCTACGTCTTGTGATTGGTGGCTAGTATAGCTTGAATCCCGAGTGCCGCAAGCCTGGAGAATCGATCTCGAGGTGGCTTGAGCATTGAAACAATGGAGATTGCCTATGACTAAAAAACTTGGAGGCTTAAAGACTTACCGATCGGAGGTCCCCTACCAGGCCTTATATAGGCGACCGGGATAGGGTTACAAGAGTCCAAGTCAGTTAACAGATTGGTTTCCTAATTAGTTACAACAGATTCCGGGTATGCCGGGCAGGTATCAGTCCATGTCTTGTACTCCACGTTGATGATGCGCCCCCGTGTAGAAGTCGGACTCCGAGTAGTCGGCCCGGCCCGCCCTGTGGCCAGAGGGCCGGATTCGTCCTCCTTGATGATACCCGGGTGCCATGTCATCATCAGGGGATGATGGCATGAATGCGAGATGAAATGCAAAAACCTAATCATAGGGAAATGGGTATTACACATTGCACACGTGGCGGTGGAGGGCGATGTTGATGACGAGCCCCTAGTGTCGTAGAGGACGGGTGCGGAGGACACCAAGTCTGAGAGCACGCATGCAGGCGGTGCTGTCGATGAGCCCCTGGTGTTGCTGAGGACAGGTGCGGAGGACACCAAGTCTGACAGCGCGCACGTGGGCGGTGCTTTCGATGAGCCCCTGGTGTCGCCGGGGATGAGCGCGAAGGACACCAAGTCTGAGAGCGCACGCAAGGGGCCGTGTTGGCAGTGAGTCCCCTAGTGCATGTAGAGCCTCCGCGGGGTACGCGCAGGGGTATGCGCGGAGGATCTCCCACGGGTTGCGTGCAGGACCTCCGTGACGATGCACGCAGAGTGCGCACAGGGTGCGCAGGGGTACACGCAGGGTGCGCGGAGCGTCCTGTAGGACTGCGCGCAGGGTGCGCAAGGTACACGCGGAGGCTTCTGTAGGGGTACGCGCAGGGTGCACGGGGCGTCCTGCAGGGGTGCGCGCAGGGTGTCCTTTGGAGGAATCTTTAGTCGGGCGGAAGTGTTCCCCGACGGCGTCGGGGTTATGTCGGACGAGGCAGAACGCAGCGTCGGGGTTGCTCCTGACAGCGTCGGGGTTATGCCGGACAAGGCAGAACGCAGCGTCGGGGTCGCTCCTGACGGCGTCGGGGTTATGCCGGACGAGGCGGTACGTAGCGTCGGGGTTGTTCCTGATGGCGTCGGGGTTATGCCGGACGAGGCGGAACGTAGCATCGTGGTTGTTCTTGACCGTGGAGGAAAAGGTCGATTCGGGGTTGCGCGAGGACCTTCCCTCCAACACTGATCATCATAACATCAATTTTGCAATGTGTATACATGAGAAGAAGTGTACATAAATATACTCCAATGAGAAACAAAAACACGGTTTTTGCCCACTTCCTTGTGTCGACTACATATTTTATGCATGCATCCATACAATCACCTAAATTTGGGGCAGTTCAATCAAAAGATTGTTTTTCCCGAAAAACAATAATACAATTTGCTAAAATGATGCTTATCATTATTGATCATTATAGAAGTTGTTAGAAAGATTGTTCAAGTTGATATATAAAACGCTTTACTATGAAAAATAACCTAAAGACGTTTTCTCGTAAAAACCCTAAAGACTCGAATATTCTCAAAAACGTGCTTCCTAGCTGCAAAAATAAAATGGAAAAAGCATGTCAGTTCCTTTTTTGAGTAGGAGCACGACCATAATCCTAGATACTTAATAAAACACTCGAGCACGGGGTATCCCTGCTGCTAGCTATCTTGTTCACATCATTGGACTGCAACAGGTCATGTCATACCATCATTTAGAGTCAATGGTTCAATGTTGCAACAAATTTTAAGTTGTTTCTCTCAGGCAATTATGAAAGCAAAAAGGCAAAAGAGGGGATTTCTTTGCAGGCACTGCAGCACCAGTACACACCATGCATTGCTTGTTGCCGTTGGAGCCGGCAGGTGTACCATGCATTGCACGTTAAAGTGGAGGTTACTTCCAAAATACCTTTGACGGAACAATCACTACTAGAAAATATGGTTTCTTGGACCCTAGATCTCAGCCGGTTTTCACAAAACTGACAGTAAGAACTCAAGTCTCAGTCAGTTGGTGCGAAAAAACCAACTGAGATCAACGAACCGGCTGAGATAATATGTAATGTCAGTCCGTTCATCTCTGAAAACCGGCTGTAAGAAACTAACCGGCTCAGATAATGCGACGTCTCAGTCGATTTTCAGAACGAACCGACCGTATGAATTATACAACCGATTCATTTTTTTAAACCGACTGTAATATAAGTTCCAATGTAATAAGTTTTGAGAATGAACCGACTGTGTGAATTATACAGCCCATTCATTTTTACAAACTGACTGTAATGTAAGTTCCAATGTAGTCATTTGTGCAAAATTTTGACATTAATGCAAAGATCGGATGAACGGAACATAGTAGAACATATATTTGTGATTTTTGGACACTAAGGCACAGATTGAACATATATAGTTGAACATATATTACGAAGTAGCAGTACTAATTACATATTAGACTAATTAACTATCTAATAAATCCTACGCAGCCTCTTCCAGCTGGGCCGGCCCGATTGTGCCGTCATCGCCGTCGAGGCCGCGTTGCGCTGGCGTCACTGCCATCGCTGCTGTTAGAGCCGTCGAGGTCGTCGTCGTCGTCATCAGTGTGCTCCCACCAATCCTCGTCGTCCTCGACGGTCCACTCCCAGCAGTCATTCGTACAATAGCCCTTTCGGCTGGCAGCGGTGGCACTGTGGTGCTCGGTGTCGTCGGTGCCGTCGGCCTCATCGTCGTCGTCGCCGCCATTGTCGTCGTCCTCCTCCTCCTCATCCTCATCCTCGTCCTCGTCCTCGTCCTCCTCCTCGTCCGAGGCGTCGTCCTCCTCCTCCTCGTGCTCGGCCTCATCGGCCTCGTCCGCCGAGCCTACCATCCAATCCACGTCCATCCAATCGTTGTCGTCATTGGAGGAGGTGGGTACCATCCAATCCTCGTCAAAGGAGACCACCATTGGCGATTCCTCGTCCGACGAGTAGTCGGTGGCAGATGGCCAACGAATTAGCGACGGAGGAGCTCCAAAGGGGAGGGTGGGATGGACGGTGGCGCTGACGATGGTGGCATACTGGCCATCACGGCGGAGAAAAGGATTAGGAGGGAATGGATTGGGCGCGCGGAGGTGGAGGCGGAGTAGTAGTACTAGATGCGGAGAGAGGGAGCGTAGAAGACGAGGCAATGAAGAAGATGAAGAGACACATGTAGTTTACTGCCTAATATATTATCTCAGTCCGTCCCCACGGCCGAACCGACTACGATATTTTTTTGAATTTTCCTGGACTCCATATCTCAGTCGGTTCATCTGAAAAATTGACTGAAAAGAACAAACCGGCTGAGGTAATATCTAACCTCAGCCGGTTCCGATTGGAAAACCGACTGTGATAGTATTATAGTCGGTTGGTCCCCTAAAACAGGCTGCGGGAAGTGAACTTTTACAGCCGGTACCCTATTCCCAACTGGCTGAGAAAGGTATTTAGACGGTTGTTTCGTTCGAACCGACTATATGATTCTGTTCAACATCCATAAATGCTGTCCGAAGCTGGCAGCTGAGCCTTCAATGCAAGTGTCCATTGTTTGTTACACTTGATATAGGTTGGTTGGGGTGTTGCCAAATTTTATGGTAATTTTCATAGAATTTTGTGGCACATAATATTTTGATAGTTCTTTCTCAATTTAATAAAATGTGCATATTGTTACAGATGGATCGACGGTAGATGTACGCTAAGAATCATGCTAGCAATGAGTATATCGAAGGCGTCTCGGCGTTCTAATGAGTAGCCGAACAGTATAGTTTGAACACAGGGGAGACGTGGATCAGCTGTCCATGTTGTCATTGTGAAAATTTGAAGAGCTTCACAAATCTTGCATAGATCCAAGCACATTTGATCAGGATGGAATTCATGGAGGGGTATGCATGCTGGACCAGACACGGTGAAGATCAGATTGTAGAGGAAGGTCCGGCAAATATGGATGAAGGCAACAACGTGGCTGGTACTATCAATGGCACACCTCTTGAGCATACGCGGGAGGATGTGTGTGCACCACAAGAGGACGCGTCGCAAGACTACACGTTGTAGCATGAAGACAACGAGTTAGATCAGATGATCTGAGATGTCGAAGAAAACTGTGAGAATGATCGGGAGTACAGGAAATTTATCTGCTTATTGGAAGACTTGGAAAAACCAATGTACCCTGGCTGCAAGTTCACAAAGTTGTCGGGCGTTCTGGAACTATTGAAACTAAAGGCTAGCAGTGGATGGACCGATAAGAGCTTCTCGTCGCTGCTATCATTGTTAGGGGACATGCTTCCAAAGGGAAACCAGATGTCAAAGACTACATACAGAGCTAAGAAGGTTCTTTGCCTTTTGGGAATAGAGGTAGAGAAAATACATGCTTGTAGGAACAACTATATCCTGTACCGTAAAGAGTACGTGAATCTACGGGCATGTCCGGTGTGCAAAGCTTCTCGATATAAGCGTAAGATCGACGGTGATGACATCGAGGAAACCATAGATGTTACGAAGGGGACTCCTGTTAAGGTTGCCTGGTACTTGCCCATAATTTCCCATTTGGAGCGCATATTTGCGAACCCAAAGGAGGCCAAACTATTGCGTTGGCACACAGACAAGCGTACAGACGATGGGATGTTGAGACACCTAGCAGATTCTTTACAGTGGTGAAATATTGACAGGAGGTATGCTATGTTCGGCGATGAGGCCAGGAACGTAAGGTTTGGGCTGAGCACCGATGGAATGAACCCATTCGGCAACATGAGTAGCCGACACAGCACATGGCCTGTGAATCTATGCATGTATAATCTTTCACCTTGGCTGTGCATGAAGAGGAAGTACATCATGCTGGCAATACTTATCCAAGGTCTGAAACAATCTGGTAACGACATTGCTGTGTACTTTGCCCCATTAGTGGATGATTTCAAACTTCTTTGGGTTGAAGGCGTAAGGGTATTTGACGCACACCTAAAGGAAAACTTCATGTTGCACTGCATGTTGTTCATTACCATCAACTATTATCCAGCCAACGTTAACTGTTCGGGGGCAAACTATTAAAGGGAGCAATGCATGTGTTCAGTGCCTTACTGATACAGCAAGCAGGTGGCTAAAACACTCTAAGAAAACGGTCTACATGCGTCATCCTAGGTTCCTTACAAGGGATCACCGTTACCGCTGGATGAGGCACGAATTCGATGGAACCACCGAGAAAGGATCAGCTCCACAAATTTTTAGCGGCACCAAGATCCACGATCAGGTTAAAGACCTGAAAGTCATGCTTGGAAAGGGGATATTTAAAAGGCGAGGTAGAGGGAAGAAAAAGAAGCCCGTTGAGAGGATCATCTGGAAGAAGAGGTCAATATTCTGGGGCCTCCCTTACTGGAAGCATCTAGAAGTCCGTCCCAGCATCGATGTGATGCACGTAGAGAAGAATATGTGCCATAGCATAATGGGTCTCTTATTGAACATGCTGACAAAACAAAAGATGGTTTGAATGCATGGCTAGACATGGAAGATATTGGAATCCGACCAGAGTTAAGACCGCAGAAAAACAACAAACGGAAAGACGTTCCTACTGCCTGCTTGTTATACCCTTTCCAAGCCAGAGAAGACCGAGTTATGTGATTGCTTGTATGGTATCAAGGTTCCATCCGGCTACTCCGCCAACATCAAGAGACTTGTTTCCATGGAAGATCTAAAATTAATTGGCATGAAGTCACATGATTGCCATGTGCTTATGACACAGATGCTCCCAGTTGCAATTAGGAATATTCTTCCACCAAACGTGCGGCGGACTCTCACGAAGCTGTGTGGTTTCTTTAACACACTTTGGAAGAAAGTCATTAGCCTTGATGAACTAGATGGTCTGCAAGATGAGGTCGTGAAGACTCTATGTGAACTCGAGATGTTTTTCCCTCCGTCGTTCTTTGATGTCATGTTTCATCTCATAGTCCACCTAGTGCACAAAAAATAAAGATGTGTGGCCCTGTGTTTCTTCACAGCATGTACCCATTCAAACGCTACATTGGAATTCTGAAGCACTTTGTTCAGAATCGATCTCACCCTGAGGGCAGTATCATTGAAGGCTACACAACAGAAGAGGTCATTGAATTATGTGTTAATTACATCCCCCATCTTCAACCAGTAGGCATGCCTCGATCTCGCCATGAGGGAAGGCTACTCGGTGTAGGGACCATTGAAGGAAATTGATTGATCCTGTTCAGATTGAGTATGCTCAAGCCCATTTCACTGTTTTGTAGCACATGGCCATTGTTTCGCCATATATGAATGAACACAAGGACATTCTACCACAACAAAATTCGACTCGTGCAAATGACTGGATCATAAAACGTCACAACGCAGAGTTCAATGAATGGTTCAAAGAGTGATTCTTGTACTCCCATCAAGTGGTGCATTGTCATATTTAGCTAGAGGCCCAGCATTGTCGGCCATCACATGAAAAGGGTACCAAATCAATGGATACACCATTTACACAAAAGAATAAGATATGAAAAGCACGGTGCAGAATAGTGGTGTCTGTGTAGAGCTCTCGAAACAGATGGCAACAAGCAACTGTACTACGAGTACATAGATGAGATTTGGTAGCTTGAGCACGGCAAAAATTTGAAAATCGCGTTATTCCGTTGCCGATGGGTCAATAAAAAACAAGTCATACCTAATGACAAAGGCCACACCACCGTGAACCTTGATTGTGTCGCGTACAAAAACGAGCCTTTCATCCTCGCTCAACTAGTTCATCAAGTCTTCTACATTACCGATCCATCCAACAAGAAGCGGCACGTAGTAATGCCCTCAAAAAGGAGTATTGTTGGAGTTGAACATGTGGTGGATGAGGAAGATTACAACAATGTTGATAAGTTCCTAGCCCCCGATGATGGAACAAGGGCCGAAGATGAATTGCAGCATGATCCTTCTCCGTATAAACGAAGTGACCATCAAGAAGGAATTATTTTGTAACATAACTTCCGATATTAATGATATATGGTACTATTTCTTATGATTTAGAAAAATCTTATATGTTCTACGAGCTAAATACAAATAAAATAACTTTTGTGCACAGAAAACAACTTGAATACAATGAAAATACCTTAAATACAAAGAAAATAACTTAAATCGGACAAGCAAATAACGTAACTACAACAAAATAACTTAATTCGAAATAAAATCCTCTGGAGAGCCGACTGCGTAAACATATTACAGCCGGTTTCAGGCGTCCAAACCGACTGCGATGACTTTGTTTCTCAGTCGGTTTCTCGTGGCTAACCGGCTGCGATGATTTTGATAAAAATAGATTCGTCTCCCTCCACAGGAACTTCACATAGTTTTCGACTCCCGCCATTCTCGCAGGACCCGCCGCCGCCTCTGACGCCCGCTCCTCGAGCCTTCTCAACCGCTTCATCTGAGATGGCTTCCCCGACACACCGGACCAAGTCTCCAAGCCACCGAGCCTCCGCCGCCTCCGATGCCAATGCCGCCACCACCTTCGACGCCCGAGCCACCACCTCAGACCACCAAGCCGCCGCCGCCTCCGACGTCAATGCCGCCACTGCCTCCGACGCCCGAGCCACCACCGTGTCCGACGCCTGGGCCGTCGCCATGTCATCCCCGGTCCAGGAATTGAGGTAGGTTGCCCTAGCACCCGGCTGAAGTAAAGCCGTTGTTGATTAGTAGCGCCATTGCTTGGACTTGCCCTAGCACCCGGCTGAATATGTCTTGCGCTTGATTTGGTTTCTGTGAATGGTTCTAGTTTAGGCTTTGTTTTAAGTTTCAGTCACATTGCTACCTTGCATTAGTGTTCTAGTCGAGACTAGAAATAGTGATGATGATGGATCTTTTCGGAAGTAACAATGTCCTAATTGTCTAGAGAATTTTCGAACTGAATGTGTCCTTAATGCTTGCTCTTTGATGCTCTATAATCCCAACATCGCCGGACAGTGGTGACTCTCGGTCGCCGTCGCCACCTAGGCCTTCCAGGGACTCAACTAGCACCTCTAGGCCTAAGAAAAGGGCCCATCGAGGGGAAGGAAGGAAATGGTTGAAGAGACCCAAAGCGAAGTACACTGTCACGCACTTGCATGACTCAGGGCCACCAGACGAGCCTAAGAATGCAAGGAGGAAGTTCAGCACGGTCTACGGCATCATAGCAAGAGAGCGGGTCCCAATCACTCTCGAAAGTTGGAAGAGAGTAGGGACAGAACAGCGCGCTGTGATTTTGGGGGAAATATTGGGATATTTCATATTCCCTGAAGAATGGAAAGCTCGTATCGAGCGAGCTGCTAAGATGACAGCCTGCAAGGCTTGGAAGAACTAGAAGACTGTGCTCGTCAGCGAGTACGTCTATGCCGAGGTGGAACCTTTCGGGAGGTGACCGATGATTACTCCGGAGGTTTGGACTGAATTCGTCAGGATGAAGACGACGGATGAATTCAAGAGTAAGAGCTTCCAAAACCAGGAGCTCTTAGAGAGGAACAAGCACCCGCACCATCTAGGGACCACAGGCTACACGGGAATGAAGAAGAGATGGGAAAGGGAGGATGAGCAGGCATCGCATCGGATGCCCCTCCCAGATTTGCGAACATCGCGGATGCGAGGACCAAAGTCTGGGTTAGAGCCAGGGCATCTGCATCGACATCGGCTTCGGGCGACCCAGCATTTGAGAACCCAGCTAACGCACAAATGTACAGACATTTGGTGAGATATAATTCCCGCCTAAGTTGTACTAACAGCTTGTCAGTCGTACCAATTGTACTAACTATTAATTCTGGCTTTTGCAGCTGGAGTTCGATGCGCCATCCCAGGCTGGCACCTTTGTAGGAGATGTGCTTGAAGAGGGCTTGGGAAACCGCGAGCACCCAGGTCGCACGAGGGGTGTAGGTTCCCTCGTTCCCCACAAGTACGGACTCTCCCAGGCTCTGGAGGCGAAGCGCGAATGCAAAAGGGCGAGGAAAGCTGCTGAAGAACAATGCAAGCACGAAGAGTTGAAGCAAGAGATACTTCGCGACTTAAGAGCGGAGTTGATTCTAACTCCGCGACAAGAACAGCCAGCTGCTGCCAGCCCTGGGGCTCGACGCAGTAGCTGCGCGTCCATCAACCTCCCTACTCACCAGGAAGATACAACTTCTACTTGGCCCTGTGATGAAATACAGGTATACTTCATATACCTTGTCTCTTATTGAACATGCGATTGTTTGTGGCATGTTGGCTAAAACGATCTCTCATGTAGGCTCCCACGAGATGCACGATTCAAGTGCAGTTGGTGGGCATGGATGATCTCGTGGATGCTGCTTGGGGGCTAGTGTTCCCAGTAACGGGAGAGCAGAGGATACATAACATCCCCATAGACCCTTTATACGCAAAGGTGAGCATCAATGGGGTTAACGACACATTCAGCAAGCTGAAGCTCCCGATTCCACCCAACGATGAGATCTTAACTCTAAATCAAGCCAAGGGGACGTTCATCCAGTGGCCCAAGAAGGACATCTCCCTCGATACGTCGTGGCTGACTAAGAATGTTACAACACGACCGTCACTTGAACCAGTGGTGACTATGGCGATCTCACCGTTTGTGCTACCGGTGCTGTCGCCAAGACAGCTTGAGCTGGCAAAACAAGAATCACCGAAGTGATCTCCCAAGGTGGCATCGCCACACCATGGCCAGGGAAAGGAATTAATGAAGGTAGCCAAAGACCGAGAAATGACCATCCAAGAAATACAAGCCATATATGATGCTGGAGGGAGTCTCCCTGAAGCTCTGACAGTCTCGACGTACAAGCTAGGAAGCCGATGCTCAAGAATCATAAAAAGATGGCGTCTGAACTTGGCTGGACTTGCGCTACATTGCACAACCGTTACTTGGCCAATTTTAAGAAACTCAAGGATCAGCGGGTCGATAGCATCGTTGGCAGGTTCAGACGTGAGCACTTCCTCCATGATAAGGGTCAGTATAACCTAAGCGCCTTGGACGCGGGCCTCGTGAGGTGCTTCACACTGTAAGTGCTTACAATCGTGCTCCATTTAATTTACTATGATACCTACACATGTCACAAATACGGAACTCTTCCCTCTGTGTATATGTAGGTTTACTTATATCAAGGCGAGAGAAGCAAATAATCCGAAAGGATTCGTCGACCCGCACCTTGCCTCCGAGCAATCCATGGATGCTGCTGAAAGGGTTATCGAGGATTATCTCATCGATATCATGGAGGCCAGCCAGCATAAAAAATTCATCCTCTATCCCTTCAACAAAAGGTATGCGCTATAAACTTGTTAATGTCTCAAACAGGTTCATTTTGCACCTTCGGTGCATCATCAACTAACTTGGGATTAATGACCTTTTAGCACCCATTGGATCCTTATTGTTATCATACTCCCTATCAAGAAGGTGTATTATAGGGATTCATACATCGACAAGATGACCGACTTTGAGAGGGTCAGTAAAATGATTGATAGGTAAAGAAATTACCTCATGAAATTCCATGGTAATATCTCATTGGTATAAATACGGCTTTTCTTCCACGATTCAGAGCATACCAAATATTTTATAATCGCGTGGAGAAAAGGATGATGCGGGGGCCCCTCCTAAGTTAGACCACCACCTCGCCTTTCCGGTATGTTGTAATGACCTATTCTTGTAAACACGCATTTTAGACCTTCTAAAGTCTAAAGGAAATAGAGCCGAAGTTTTTGCATCTCATGCCACCATGTAGGTCGAAAGACTTTGCGAGAACTCAAAAATTTTGCATCCTTTACCTACATGACCTAATGCAAATGAGCTAATGGTAACTAACTGATTTTCCAAACCTACACCTAAGCCCAGAACAACCCTAAGGAACTTCCCTCTATGTGATGAACCTGGGAGTAACTTAGGTCACCAAAATTTCGGGATATTGCTTCATGGCCTTTATGAATTAAACGAGACCTTTGTTGCCTGAGGAAAGGTGCCCTTGCTGAACATAGAGGAGAATTTCATAATTGAAATATAAATATCTTCCTGAACTCCTACCCATATTTCCTACAAACTTTACACAACATCCTGTATAGTTTTAACTTTAGTCTAGATTAAGCCACATTTGAATTTTAGTCAAAATAAAGTGATATATATATATCTTATCTAGTACTACAAAACACACCAGTGGTGAGAGCTCTCTTTTAAATTATTTGCTGTGCTTATACACATCTTGAAACTTTATTTGAAATCAATTGCAACTTTGAATTGATATCGGGTTAAGAAACCAGAAAGGAAAAGGAAAAATTTTCTCTTTTAGCAGGCCAACCGAAGCAGCCCACTTTCCCTTCCGCGTGGGCCGAATCCCATTTCTTCCCTCTCCCGCCGTCACTCGGTACCGCGCCCCTCCTCTTTTCGCTGACGCGCTGGTTCCACGCGCAGAGCACCCGCACCACGCGTCTCCCTTCCCCTGACGTGCGCACTACCAGCGCCGAGCTCCCCTCTAAACCCCGGCGACCTCCTCGGCATTTTCTCCCCCACACACGCCACCTTCCCCTTTTTCTCTCTCGGTCTCTTCGCCAACGGCACTCCCACACCTCCTTGGCCGCTCCGCAGTGCTCGCCGAGCCCTCCGTTTGCCGGAATTTGCGCAACGTCAGGAGCTCCGGCGACACGCCGCCCTCGGCATCGGCTTGGTTCTCGTGTCCGGTGAGCCCGCCCTACCTTTCTACTACGCGCATAAGGTTGCTCATCTCGCTAGGGTCTCATTTTGGACTTACCTTGCGCAGGACCACCGTGGATGCACCAGACCAACGTCATCTTCTCTACGGCCGGCGAGTTTCCTCCGGTTCGGACTCATACTCCTCCCACCGGTGAGACCACCCTTCCGATTTTCTTGCCATTCTGCCTGCCTCGATCTGGTGAACTCATCATCACATTTAATTTCATTATAGTGCCGCGGACCTCCTCGATTTTGGTTCTTCTCTGGTACCGGTCGCCTTGCCGCCGACGACCAATTCCTAAACTCCGGTGAGTTTCCTCCCCAATTGGTCCTTGTCTCGGGATACTCCGATTTCCCCTCTCCTTCTTACCCCTTGTGCCTTCCCTCGATGCTCAGGATCGCCCCGTCACCGACGCCGTCTCGCCACCGCCCGCTGTTGCCGCCGCTACCCACTATTCCGTCTCCTACCGTCCCTTCGACCACCGAAGCGAGATCTCGGTGAGCTCCCCTCCCTGCTGGTACCCTTGTCTCCCTCTCTCCCTCGCTGCGGTGCTGGCTCACTTGCCCACCGCCGCTCACCGTCGCTAGGACCACCGGCGGCCAAAATAAACGGGTAAAGCCTGTAGGTTAGAAGGAGAAGATATAAAAGGAAAAGGGGAATAGGGGATGGGACCCATGTGTAATAGACTGGAGAGGGTTAAGGTAAAGGAGAGAAATAGAGGAGATGGGGCCAGGTTTACTGGACCCATGCGCCAGAGGCTGAGGGTAGAAAGGAGTTGGGTGAGAAAAGATAAGGGCTGATTTTCGAAATTCTGGAATTAACAGAAAATGGATAAAAGTGATGAATCTTTAGAAATTCATACTTTTGAATACCAATTCCAAATTGAATGATTTCTGTGCCCAAATTTTTGTTTTATTGAGTAGAATATGAATCCATGCTTTATTCCCATGTTACAATGTTGAGCACCACAGGAAATGACTAAAATGCCCCTAGGGCTATAAGAACTATAAAAGCTTATAGGAAAATTTTAATAAATCCTCAGTGCATATGGTTCTCACCTAATTCCTTAGTGGGTAATGTACTACTCTCTGGAACTTTAACATGCTTCCCTACCATGTTTCCTTTTCATCCCTAAAAGTATTAACCCCTTTTGTCGTCATTAAAACCCTAATCGAAAGAACCTCAAATTTTGACCTATTATGCACATGATAACAATGGCATGTTTAACCCTTAGGATCATCCTCTAAACCTTAGTATACTTTTATCCTTATTATCCTTTCCTATACTAACAACACATGCATGAATTAATGCAACCTTAATACTAGTATGTACATACTTCCAGAACTTCATAACTTGAACTCTAGATCTCCGAATTTGACGAAACCAATTCCGTTAGATTCATATAGACGTCCTCTACCTATAAAGCTGCATATCATGCATTCTTGGGTTCTTATGCTTCCTGGTTTTAATCGAAGTTCTTTCCATTGCTTTGCTTCGGTATTTCGGGGATTGGTTTTGAGTAGAACCAAGTGGAGAGGAATATCCGGAGGGTGAATATTACTGTGATCCAGACCAATATCAGCAAGGCAAGTTCACAAATACTTGTTAAGATTCCCTTAATTCATATCACGTCTTGCTATTGGTTGAGATGAAATACTATGTTGTATGTGATTTCTTGAACTGCGTTGTGATGGCGATATCACTAGCATGATTAGGGCTTGATTCTAAGATCAGCGTGGATCTTTTAATCGAACTAATAAATTATAGAACCTTAATGGTGAGCTGTGAGAGCCGGGGTTCTGTCACCTACTGATGGATCGATGAAGAGGGTGACTTAAGCACCATAGCTATTCCTTCGATGCCGGTGTCGTAGGGCTTAACCCTTCACCCACGTAGGGAGGCTTTGCGAGGAGATCGGATAGTAGGGGTCGGCCAACCTCGGACTAACGGCTTCTCGGAAGTGCTCCCTTTGGTCAAACTTTGTGGTTTGATCAGAACATTTGATATAGCCTTTGTGGGCTATCTTTAAATCATCAAGCTTGGTTGTCTTGTGATGATTTTGTGGAATTGTATGGTTGTTTCCCATGCCCTTTCAGATCTGAAATGGATGTGTCCATGTGATATGTGCAGGTAAAAGTGGTCATGTTGTTAGCATATTGATATGGGTAGTATCAAGTATGAACATGCCATGTTTACATTGATGATTATATGCAATATGAGTACTTTATCCTTATCAATAGCTTGCTGAAATTGGATTGGGATGAGTATATAAATGTGACTTGCAAGTACGAAAGTACTTACGGAATTCAATTCCGAACTTGTTGCAGGAGATCCCAGTATCGGTGAGTTTTATGACGAGGGGAATGATGTTTCGGATGCTTAACTTAGTGTTATCCTTTCCGGTCATGCTAATGTGGGTTATGTGGATGTTTATGGAGATGGAATGGCTGCCACCTCATGGTTTATCTTTTGAAGTTCCTTGCTGTTTTTAAAACTTCGAAGTACTGTACCCAGCCTTCGAGTTGGAAGTTACGTGTTTTAGCACCCCTCTCGGGTAAGTGAATACTTAAGTATCTTGTAATCCCTTCTTAGTAGAGTTTGAACTGTGGTATGGAGTTGTTATCTGTGATCATTCCATATACAGTGCGTGTTTGTTTGAAGTATATGGGATCGATCGTAAAGAAGTGATGTCTCCTCTTAGTGCTCACTCCGGGAAGTGTTTTGGTTGAGTGACCCGCTGGCTGAGATGCCGTGCCGGCCAGGCAGGGTGTGGACTATCGTACCAGGCTCTCGAGCGACCCACTAGTCCCCGGACTAGGCTAGGGTGAGGGTACGATGGTCGGGCTCCTCCTAAACTACTTTGCTTAGTGACTCAAGAGAAGCGTCAACTCTTTACCGGGTTTGGGAATTTTATGTGGTTCTGGGAAGTTTAGTCGTTTCTGGCCGGCTTGACCCACGGTGATGGATACATACGACGAAGGTGCGTATGGTATGTGGGTCTGGTGTCGGGTTACCCAACGGTGATGGATACATACGACGTAGGTGCGTATGGTATGTTGGGTGACTTCTCGGTCTTTGGCGACTAGCCATTCCCCTAATCATATGGAATTCCCGGGTCCGTGACAGCTTGGTATCAGAGCCGAACTTGACCGTAGGATAACCCTTGCAGGTGGTCGTTAGCTGTAGGACTTGGAGTCTCCAAGAAAATTATTTGTGAAAATCATAAGTAGATTTCCCCTTTTCTTCTTTTCCCCATCCATCTTAGATCTGAAATCTCCTCATCTATTGCATTTGATTTAGGAATTGGATCTGACCTAAGTCATCCTTCCCCTTCTCTTCAGGATGGCTGAAGCATATGTCACCTTGGTGGGATCCTCTCACTGCCGTGGAGTGAGCGGCACTCCCACTCTCCTCCTTCGCATGCTCGCCTCCGCTGGTTATCAGTGGATGTCGGAGTATATGGTCTACCACCACAATCGAAGCTTCGGGATGTCGGACCATGTTGCTTTCGTCCACATCCGCCCCCGCCCAGTTTTCCCTTTGCACCATCCGCTGGTGTTTGACGGGCGCGATGGCTCATATGAAGGAGCTATCCAAGCTGCTGCTTTCAATGCCATGACCTTTCTCCGTTATGAAGACCTCACTTACAGTGAGTCTCCTTTCTGTTACCATGTGGGTCAGCAGGATCCCACATCAGAACTTCTCGTGGATGAGTTCGTCCTCGAGCATAATCCTGTTTTGGTGGAGCTGATCCCCACCTTGAAGATCACCCATCTCCTTTACCGTGCGGCAGCATATGATCAGGATGTGTATCATCACCGCCTTTGCCACGCGCTTGCCTTCATCGACGAGCACATTGGTTCGAGGAATGCTCCAACTGACCTTATGCAGGCTCGTGGAGAGTTTGCCCGCCCAAATGCTTTTGGTTATCGTCCTCCAGCACTTCTCTTTCCATGGGTCACCGGACCTCGCTATGTGCCTCGTCATATGTTGGCCATGGCTGTTCCGAGGCCCCATCGTGCTACCTATGGACCACTTTCGGGAGAGTTGCCGACTGAGTTTCAAGCCCCGGTGCCGATCCCTCCCGCTGGAGCCCTTTTCTTCGCCCTCCACCCCGGATTGGAGGATGCTATTCCCTGAGTTCAGCACGTATGTGCGCTGTTTTTTCTCTTTTGCTATAGGAGCCAGTTGAAGTCTTTGTGTCAAGGACTAGAGCTCTACCCTTGCAAATTGGTTAATGGACTAAGCACTTTCATATGTATCGATGGCTGCGATGTTTTGGGTACATGATGTGTTGTAAAATTTTCGCTTCGGCGATGTAAATTGCAGCCATTTGTAAACCTCCCGTATGCTATATGTATGGAATGTGTTAGTTGTTAACTCTCGTGATGCCATTTCAATGTTGCCTTCTTGATGAATGCATTACTGAATTGGGATGAAGTTAAACATGTATTCTTGTTGTCCATACATGTTTACAAATCTTTTGCACGAGTCAGTGTTGCCTCATCCTGCTGCAATCTTATCCATGTCTTGCAGGATGTCTGGAAATGGATCAGGTGGTGAGCATGGAGCCGCCCATGGCGCTCCTCCACCCCCTCCCACTCCGTCGTTGGCTGAGGTGCTCCTCCAGATGGAGCACAACCGTCAGGATCAGAATCGTATCCTAGAGACTCTCGTCCAGCACATGGACAGGTCATCTGCCTCAGGCCAATCCCGAGGAGGATTCTCGGAGTTTCAGCGCTATTCTCCTCCAACCTTCTCAGAAGCAGTGGATCCACTTGAAGCGGATGACTGGATTCGTAGTCTGGAGAAAAAGTTCACCCTCGCTCAGTGCGCTAACCGTGACAAAGTTTTGTTCGCGTCATATCTTCTGGAAGGAGCAGCGAGTGCTTGGTGGGATAACTTTGTTGTCGTTCAACCAACTGCCAAGACAATGACTTGGGAGGAGTTTACCAAACCCTTTCACAGTGCTCACATTCCAGAAGGGCTTATGGACAACAAGAGAGAAGAATTTTTGGCACTGAAACAAGGCAATAGCTCCGTCACCGAGTACCTCCATACCTTCAATCGTCTAGCAAGATATGCGGCTAGCGAGGTTTCCTCCGATGAAGCTCGCCGAAGAAAATTCATGAGAGACTTATCGGACACGATGCAGAATGAGCTTTCCATGCTGGATTGTCCAGACTTTGAATACTTGGTAAACAAGGCTCTCATTAAGGAAGGTAAGCTTAAATCTCTGGAGCTTTCCCGCAAGCGTGAGAGAGAAGCAGCAAAATCAGCAAGCGGCAGTTCCCAGAAACCCCGCTTCTTTCCGCCTCCGGCGCCTCGTTTTCAAGTGCCTCCTCCACCAAGAGCAGCGGCGTATCCTCCACGCCCTCCTACTCCAAGACCACCGCCGAGGAACCCCGGTGGTCAGCCAAATACCGTTCCATTCTATCCGGATGTCACTTGCTATAATTGCGGCAACAAAGGCCATTACTCCAACATTTGCCCCCATCCAAGAGTCAGTGGTTCCAATGCTTCGACTCCGCCTCGAGGGCCACCAAGGAACACTCCTTCAGCTCAGAAGCAACCCGCCAATAAGTTCCCAGGTGCTGACCGTGGTCGAGTCAATCTTGTCACCACCGAGGAAGCACAGGAAGCGCCCGATGTGGTTATCGGTACATTTCTTGTTAACTCAAATCCTGCTAGCATACTTTTTGATTCTGGAGCATCCCACTCCTTCATATCTAGCGAGTTTGTGGAACTTCATGGCATTTCATCCAAGACCATGCATATCCCTCTCATAATTCAATCACCTGGCTCGGAGCAGAGGGCCGAGCTCGAATGCAAGGGTGTTAAGATTGGTATAAATGGGTTTGAGTTTTTGGCAACTCTTATCATTCTCGGATCAGCGGGGATTGATGTAATCCTAGGTATGAATTGGCTGTCCAAACAGGGTGCTCAAATTGATTGCACCCGAAGGACTATTTCCCTTGTAAACCCTGACGGCAAGAAAATTGAAGTAGCTCCACAACTTCAACAATCTCAGCTTTATTCTCTTAATAGCACCCAAGCTCCATCCATTGAAGATGTTCCGGTGGTTAGCAATTTCTTGTATGTTTTCCCTGAGGAGTTGCCGGGCATGCCACCCGACCGCAGTGTGGAGTTTGTTATTGAACTTCCACCCGGAACTGCTCCGATTTCCAAAAGGCCTTATCGAATCCCTCCAAATGAGTTAGCTGAAATGAAGAAACAATTAAAGGAGTTAGAAGACAAGGGTTATATCCGGCCGAGCTCATCTCCTTGGGGCTGTCCGGCCATGTTTGTAAAGAAGAAAGATGGCTCACTTCGTATGGTAGTGGATTACCGTCCGTTGCACGAGGTTACCATTAAAAATAAGTACCCTCTTCCTCAGATTGATAACCTCTTTGACCAGCTAACCGGTGCAACGGTATTCTCCAAAATTGACCTCCAATTGGGCTACCACCAAATAAGAATCAGGTCTGAAGACATTCCCAAGACAGCCTTTACTACTCGCTACGGTTCGTACGAGTACACGGTTATGTCTTTCGGCCTCACCAACGCCCCTTCAACCTTTATGCAACTCATGAACTCGGTATTCATGGAATATCTGGATAAGTTTGTGGTCATATTCATTGACGACATACTTATATATTCTCCTTCCGAAGAAGAACACGGCAAACACTTGCAATTGGTGCTCGAAAGACTCCGCGAGCATCGACTCTATGCCAAATTCTCGAAATGTGAATTTTGGAAGACGCAAGTGGAGTTCTTAGGCCATGTTCTCTCAGCTGATGGCGTTGCCGTGGACCCAAGCAAGGTCCGTGCCATCCAAGAATGGAAGCAACCTAAATCGGTACATCAAATCCGGAGTTTTCTTGGCTTAGCAGGATATTACCGGCGTTTTATCGAAGGGTTCTCTTCTCTTGCCAAGCCCATGACCGAACTTCTTAAGAAGGACCAGAAGTATGTATGGACTCCCAAGTGTGAAGAGAGTTTTCAAGAGTTGAAGAAAAGGCTGACTTCTGCTCCTGTGCTAGTCCTGCCGGATATCCACCAAAATTTTGAAGTCTATTGTGATGCATCCCTTCAAGGGCTCGGATGTGTCCTTATGCAAGGAGGAAAAGTAGTAGCATATGCTTCTCATCAACTCTGTCCTCATGAGCTTAACTACCCAACCCATGATCTCGAATTGGCTGCAGTGGTCCATGCCCTAAAAATCTGGCGGCATTACCTTATCGGTAATCGCTGCGAGATCTTTTCGGACCACAAGAGTCTAAAGTATCTCTTCACCCAACCGGATCTGAACTTGAGGCAAAGAAGGTGGTTAGAACTCATTAAAGATTATGATGTAGGCCTCAATTATACTCCCGGCAAAGCTAATGTTGTGGCCGATGCATTAAGTCGAAAGGCTTATTGCAATAATTTGGCGATTCAGGAGCAACAGCCACTCCTTTGTCAGGAACTCCAACGGCTCAACCTTGAGATGGGAGAACAAGGTTTCCTTGCTGCTCTTGAAGTGAAGCCTTCTCTTGAAGATCAAATTAAGGCTGCTCAGCTCACAAGTGCCGGAATCCGTAAAATCAAGGAGAAGATGAAAACTGGAACTGCCACTTATTTTTCTGAGGATGAACATGGAGTCCTTTGGTTCAGCAAGCGTCTTGTCATGCCCAAGGATGATGAGTTGAAATCCCTTATTCTCCAGGAAGCCCATGATTCCCCTCTTTCCATACATCCTGGCAGCACCAAAATGTATCAAGACCTACAGCAGCGATTTTGGTGGACTCGGATGAAACGAGAGATCGCCAAATTCATTTCTGAGTGTGATACTTGTTGCCGTGTCAAAGCTGAACATCAGCGACCAGCGGGTACTCTCCAACCCCTTCCCGTGCCCGAGTGGAAATGGGAAGAGATCGGTATGGATTTCATCGTTGGCCTTCCAAAAACTCAGAAGGGTCACGATGCTATTTGGGTCATTGTCGATCGTCTCTCCAAAGTAGCACATTTCATCCCAGTTAAGACCACCTTTAAAGTTAGCCAATTGGTTGATCTTTATATTTCCAGAATAGTTTGCCTCCATGGAGTCCCAAGGCGGATAGTTTCTGATCGAGGCTCCCAATTCGTCAATCGTTTCTAGAAATCACTCCATGAAGCTATGGGGACTCGCCTCTCTTTCAGCACCGCATATCATCCACAAACCGGAGGTCAAACTGAAAGAACCAACCAAATTCTAGAAGACATGTTGCGGGCGTGTATTCTATCATTCGGTGCAAATTGGGAAAAATCCCTTCCTTACACCGAATTCTCCTACAACAATAGCTATCAAGCAAGTCTTGGGATGGCACCTTTTGAAGCCCTATATGGAAGAAGATGTAGGACTCCCCTCAACTGGTCCGAGACCGCAGAACGATAGCTCTTTGGACCAAATTTTATAAAAGAAGCCGAAGCTCAAGTCCGAATTATTCGTGAAAGACTTCGAGCTAGTCAATCTCGCCAGAAGCGATATGCCGACCCAAAGCAAAGAGAGATCACCTTTGAGGTTGGCGATATGGCATATCTCCGGGTTACCCCATTTAAGGGCACTCACCGGTTCAAGGTCACCGGCAAATTGGCTCCCCGATTTATCGGCCCCTTCAAAATTCTTGCCAAAAGAGGAGCTGTGGCTTATGAATTGGAGCTACCTCCTTCCCTGTCTGGAGTGCATAATGTTTTCCATGTATCTCAACTCCGAAGATGTCTTCGTCCTCCCGCCGCAGAAGTTCCGTTTGAAGATCTTGAGTTGAATGAAGACCTTTCTTATCGGGCGCATCCCATCCGCATTCTTGATGAAGCCGAGCGTCAAACTCGTCGTCGCTCCATCAAATTTTATAAAGTTCAGTGGAGTAACCACACCGAAGACGAAGCAACATGGGAGCGAGAAGATTTATTCTGAGCAGAATATCCCTCTCTCTTTTCTAACCGTTAGGAATCTCGGGTCGAGATTCTCTTAAGGGGGGTAGGTTTTGTAATGACCTATTCTTGTAAACACGCATTTTAGACCTTCTAAAGTCTAAAGGAAATAGAGCCAAAGTTTTTGCATCTCATGCCACCATGTAGGTCGAAAGACTTTGCGAGAACTCAAAAATTTTGCATCCTTTACCTACATGACCTAATGCAAATGAGCTAATGGTAACTAACTGTTTTTCCAAACCTAGACCTAAGCCCAGAACAACCCTAAGGAACTTCCCTCTATGTGATGAACCTGGGAGTAACTTAGGTCACCAAAATTTCGGGATATTGCTTCATGGCCCTTATGAATTAAACGAGACCTTTGTTGCCTGAGGAAAGGTGCCCTTGCTGAACATAGAGGAGAATTTCATAATTGAAATATAAATATCTTCCTGAACTCCTACCCATATTTCCTACAAACTTTACACAACATCCTGTATAGTTTTAACTTTAGTCTAGATTAAGCCACATTTGAATTTTAGTCAAAATAATAAGTGATATATATATATCTTATCTAGTACTACAAAACACACCAGTGGTGAGAGCTCTCTTTTAAATTATTTGCTGTGCTTATACACATCTTGAAACTTTATTTGAAATCAATTGCAACTTTGAATTGATATCGGGTTAAGAAACCAGAAAGGAAAAGGAATATTTTTCTCTTTTAGCAGGCCAACCGAAGCAGCCCACTTTCCCTTCCGCGTGGGCCGAATCCCATTTCTTCCCTCTCCCGCCGTCGCTCGGTACCGCGCCCCTCCTCTTTTCGCTGACGCGCTGGTTCCACGCGCAGAGCACCCGCGCCACGCGTCTCCCTTCCCCTGACGCGCGCACTACCAGCGCCGAGCTCCCCTCTAAACCCCGGCGACCTCCTCGGCATTTTCTCCCCCACACACGCCACCTTCCCCTTTTTCTCTCTCGGTCCCTTCGCCAACGGCACTCCCACACCTCCTCGGCCGCTCCACAGTGCTCGCCGAGCCCTCCGTTCGTCGGAATTTGCGCAACGTCAGGAGCTCCGGCGACATGCCGCCCTCGGCATCGGCTTGGCTCTCGTGTCCGGTGAGCCCGCCCTACCTTTCTACTGCGCGCATAAGGTTGCTCGTCTCGCTAGGGTCTCATTTTCGGACTTACCTTGCGCAGGACCACCGCGGAAGCACCAGACCAACGTCATCTTCTCTACGGCCGGCGAGTTTCCTCCCGTCTAGACTCATACTCCTCCCACCGGTGAGACCACCCCTCCGATTTTCTTGCCATTTCGCCCGCCTCGATCTGGTGAACTCATCATCGCATTTAATTTCATTATAGTGCCGCGGACCTCCTCGATTTTGGTTCTTCTCCGGTACCGGTTGCCTTGCCGCCGACAACCAATTCCTAAACTTCGGTGAGTTTCCTCCCCAATTGGTCCTTGTCTCGGGATACTCCAATTTCCCCCTCTCCTTCTTACCCCTTGTGCCTTCCCTCGATGCTCAGGATCGCCCCGTCACCGACGCCGTCTCGCCACCGCCTGCTGTTGCCGCCGCTACCCACTATTCCGTCTCCTACCGTCCCTTCCGACCACCGAAGCGAGATCTCGGTGAGCTCCCCTCCCTGCTGGTACCCTTGTCTCCCTCTCTCCCTCGCTGCGGTGCTGGCTCACTTGCCCACCACCGCTCACCGTCGCTAGGACCACCGGCGGCCAAAATAAACGGGTAAAGCCTGTAGGTTAAAAGGAGAAGATATAAAAGGAAAAGGGGAATAGGGGATGGGACCCATGTGTAATAGACTGGAGAGGGTTAAGGTAAAGGAGAGAAATAGAGGAGATGGGGCCAGGTTTACTGGACCCATGCGCCAGAGGCTGAGGGTAGAAAGGAGTTGGGTGAGAAAAGATAAGGGCTGATTTTCGAAATTCTGGAATTAACAGAAAATGGATAAAAGTGATGAATCTTTAGAAATTCATATCTTTTGAATACCAATTCCAAATTGAATGATTTCTGTGCCCAAATTTTTGTTTTATTGAGTAGAATATGAATCCATGCTTTATTCCCATGTTACAATGTTGAGCACCACAGGAAATGACTAAAATGCCCCTAGGGCTATAAGAACTATAAAAGCTTATAGGAAAATTTTAATAAATCCTCAGTGCATATGGTTCTCACCTAATTCCTTAGTGGGTAATGTACTACTCTCTGGAACTTTAACATGCTTCCCTACCATGTTTCCTTTTCATCCCTAAAAGTATTAACCCCTTTTGTCGTCATTAAAACCCTAATCGAAAGAACCTCAAATTTTGACCTATTATGCACATGATAACAATGGCATGTTTAACCCTTAGGATCATCCTCTAAACCTTAGTATACTTTTATCCTTATTATCCTTTCCTATACTAACAACACATGCATGAATTAATGCAACCTTAATACTAGTATGTACATACTTCCAGAACTTCATAACTTGAACTCTAGATCTCCGAATTTGACGAAACCAATTCCGTTAGATTCATATAGACGTCCTCTACCTATAAAGCTGCATATCATGCATTCTTGGGTTCTTATGCTTCCTGGTTTTAATCGAAGTTCTTTCCATTGCTTTGCTTCGGTATTTCGGGGATTGGTTTTGAGTAGAACCAAGCGGAGAGGAATATCCGGAGGGTGAATATTACTGTGATCCAGACCAATATCAGCAAGGCAAGTTCACAAATACTTGTTAAGATTCCCTTAATTCATATCACGTCTTGCTATTGGTTGAGATGAAATACTATGTTGTATGTGATTTCTTGAACTGCGTTGTGATGGCGATATCACTAGCATGATTAGGGCTTGATTCTAAGATCAGCGTGGATCTTTTAATCGAACTAATAAATTATAGAACCTTAATGGTGAGCTGTGAGAGCCGGGGTTCTGTCACCTACTGATGGATCGATGAAGAGGGTGACTTAAGCACCATAGCTATTCCTTCGATGCCGGTGTCGTAGGGCTTAACCCTTCACCCACGTAGGGAGGCTTTGCGAGGAGATCGGATAGTAGGGGTCGGCCAACCTCGGACTAACGGCTTCTCGGAAGTGCTCCCTTTGGTCAAACTTTGTGGTTTGATCAGAACATTTGATATAGCCTTTGTGGGCTATCTTTAAATCATCAAGCTTGGTTGTCTTGTGATGATTTTGTGGAATTGTATGGTTGTTTCCCATGCCCTTTCAGATCTGAAATGGATGTGTCCATGTGATATGTGCAGGTAAAAGTGGTCATGTTGTTAGCATATTGATATGGGTAGTATCAAGTATGAACATGCCATGTTTACATTGATGATTATATGCAATATGAGTATTTTATCCTTATCAATAGCTTGCTGAAATTGGATTGGGATGAGTATATAAATGTGACTTGCAAGTACGAAAGTACTTACGGAATTCAATTCCGAACTTGTTGCAGGAGATCCCAGTATCGGTGAGTTTTATGACGAGGGGAATGATGTTTCGGATGCTTAACTTAGTGTTATCCTTTCCGGTCATGCTAATGTGGGTTATGTGGATGTTTATGGAGATGGCATGGCTGCCACCTCATGGTTTATCTTTTGAAGTTCCTTGCTGTTTTTAAAACTTCGAAGTACTGTACCCAGCCTTCGAGTTGGAAGTTACGTGTTTTAGCACCCCTCTCGGGTAAGTGAATACTTAAGTATCTTGTAATCCCTTCTTAATAGAGTTTGAACTGTGGTATGGAGTTGTTATCTGTGATCATTCCATATACAGTGCTTGTATCTTTGAAGTATATGGGATCGATCGTAAAGAAGTGATGTCTCCTCTTAGTGCTCACTCCGGGAAGTGTTTTGGTTGAGTGACCCGCTGGCTGAGATGCCGTGCCGGCCAGGCAGGGTGTGGACTATCGTACCGGGCTCTCGAGCGACCCACTAGTCCCCGGACTAGGCTAGGGTGAGGGTACGATGGTCGGGCTCCTCCTAAACTACTTTGCTTAGTGACTCAAGAGAAGCGTCAACTCTTTACCGGGTTTGGGAATTTTATGTGGTTCTGGGAAGTTTAGTCGTTTCTGGCCGGCTTGACCCACGGTGATGGATACATACGACGAAGGTGCGTATGGTATGTGGGTCCGGTGTCGGGTTACCCAACGGTGATGGATACATACGACGTAGGTGCGTATGGTATGTTGGGTGACTTCTCGGTCTTTGGCGACTAGCCATTCCCCTAATCATATGGAATTCCCGGGTCCGTGACATATGTATCCTGTCGCTGACTTTTAGACTCCATGGTATCACTTCTATAGAACTACATACCGAGGGAATGTATATCTTTGCAGTGACACCAGCAACCCACTTTTAGCAATTTGTGTGGCTTCTATGTTGGCCATCACATGAACCTTCTCATGTCTCGAGCTTCCGCTCACAAATTCTCTGTTACCGAGTATGCTAATTATCATTTCGATTTTATTTTAATCATCTTCTATGTAGCATCAGTATGACCTTCATATCGACAGGTTGATACTATTGCACGGACGAAATTGCCGAAGAGAGAACTATCCAGGATTCGAGAAGACATGGCGCATTTCCTTCTTGAGAGCGTCATTGATCCAAAAGGCAAGTTCTTCTACGACCGATCCGAGGACTAAGACAATTGTTTTCAATGAAATGATCAATGTTTAGTTGTCAGGACATGTTGGAAATTCGTCAGGACATGTGATGAATGTTGTTGTGTAAATATTGAACTTATATATACTTTCATTTATGTTTAGCAGTCAATTGAGATATGATGTCAATATGAATCTCTGTTATGAATTCAAGTTGGATGTGAAATGTGTTCTAGGGATGTTGGGAATCTGGGTATATAAATTGTGTTTTCTGTTTCAGGGCAGGCAGAAACTCAGATTATGCCTGCCCTGTAGCAACGAATATCCCAGCCGGTTGTTACCCTGGAACCGGCTACGATGAGCCTTCATGGTTGCCTGTTCAACCGAGGAAACCGTCTGAGATATGACATTATCTCAGCTAGTTCCCGTGTAAAAAACGATTACAAAAGTTTACTCTTCAGTTGGTTCGGCTGGAAAACCGACTGACATATGATATTATCGCAATCGGTTATTCCTTGTGAACCGACTGGGATAGTATATTATCTCTGTCGGTTCCCATGTGGAAACCGACTAACAAAGTTTACACTTCAGTCGGTTCGGCAAGAAAGTCGACTGAGATATTATAATATCTAGTCGGTGTTTATTTAGGAACGGACTGAGATATGATATTATCTCTATCGGTTTTAAAAATAAACCAGTGGAGAATGTGTTATCTCAGTCGGTTTTTATAACCGGCTGAGAAAATTCGTATTATCTCCGCCCTTTCTCTTCAGCCGGATGGGAAACCGGCTGAGAAAGTCATTTTGGGCCGGTTGTAATTGTGTTTTCTGTAGTAGTGAATTATTTAATGAACTATAATTGGGGTTTAATGCATCTCTTATTTTTGAGGAACACATTTCTGATTATCATATTATAGAATATTGCGACAAGTTCGATATATTAGCGTAAATAATATATTCATATGAAATAACCATAGACACACAACGTTATGCGGAAAAGAAATCAAATTCAACCACATGTGCTACATAGAGCTACGCTAGCTACGATAATTTGTTTTCTCGATCTCTCTTACTAGTAGGGGTGGAGCTTAGTTAGGGCCTGGGTGAGCTCTGGCCCCTCCTTCTAGATAGGAATTTGATTACTAAGTATCATAATTACTACTTATACACAAGTTAACACGTGTTTATTAAGATTTTATAGCATAGTTTATTAGATTGGCTACTTCTACAATCTCATTCAAGCTCTGCCATATTGCTGACTAGAATGAAGAATGGATAGCTCGATACAGCGAAGACCTACCACGTCAACGAGCTGCGGGAACAGCAGCATACTTACATTCACTAATACAGAACATCTTATTACAGCCGGTTCAAAAATACCATCTTAGTCAGTTTTAGGCACCGGCTGTACTGAAGGGGAGCTAATATAAATATTATCTCCAGACGGACTGGGATAATTTACCTCATTCGGTTTAACAAATGAACTGACTGCATCCAATTATTCCAGTTGGTTTCCGAGTTAAACCGATTGGAGTATTGTACTATCTTAATCAGTTTGTTATCCTGGCCGACTAGGCTAGTTGATTATCCTAACCACTTTCTTACCGAGAATCGGTTGGGATATTTTTTTGGACTACTAGGCAGAATTTGTTTTTGCGTAACACGCATATCTCCTGAAATAGAAAACGAGAATATATATATGTATATATATATATCCTAGAATTTTCCGGATCGTCTCAACATCAAGATATCATAAATATACATGCACATACATTTTCAATTCATAAATAATCTCTCAAATAGACTAAAATTTAAAAATTAAACAAGTAAATCAATCAAATTTTAATTAAGTTCACAATAGATTTCAATTCACGAGTATATTCCATTACAACAAAATCAGTCCTCGCTTCTGTCGTGGTAGAACTCGCCATAAGGTTTGATACGTCTTTGACCAAGATGCTAGCCAACTGCTCTCATATCTTGTCTAGATCCACCTTTGCCAATTCTGTCATGCCAATAGGTGCAACTTGCCGATGTGAAGATTATTTTGCTACCATTTAAAAAAAAGATAAATATAACACAGTTATCAGAAGATTTTGCATACCTCGGTTACCTCGTCTTTGTTCGAGGGAGATCAAACCATGATAAGATTAGTATGGTGGCAAACTTAGTAACCACACAATGTTGAAAAGTCGCTGCTGGTGGCATTGAAAACATATAGACTTGCTTTCATTAGTTCTAGAAAATTCATATTATGAAGTTTCACTACCTGAGAAAACACTTCTCCTGCACACTCTTCACTGACGGGCAAAAAATCCCCGTCAGTGGTACCGTACACCACTGACGGGCGAACATGTACCCGTCAGTGATTATTCCAGTACACGGTCCAAATTCAGAAGAAAAAATAATTACTGACGGGTCAAAAACATTGCTCTTCAGTAGTTGTGTATTTCTACCGACGGAAAGTACCACTGACGGGCACTTTATTATTACCCGTTAGTAGAATGTATTACACCACTGACGGGCCCGTATTATGGCCCGTCGGTGATTTTATAGCCCAAACTACTGACAGGCCCAAATTGTGGCCCATCAGTGATGTTTTGGCCCAAACTACATAATCCATCTCCTAACCCTAACTCTATTTTCCGCACTCCTTCCTCCTTTCTCCCGAACCGGCCTCCCTCCTCTCTCTCCGCAGATCCGTCCGTGACTTCGCCAACCTCGCCGTGCTCCGTACCCCCCCTCCTTCTCTTCCTCCGGCAACTGCGCCGCCCGCGCGCCCCGACGACACCTATTGTGACGGCGGCGGCGGCCTCTCCACGGCAGTAGGACGATCCGGCATCCCTGAGCGGCAGCGGCGGCGGGTCGACCTCCTCCTTGCAGCGGTAGATCCGGGATTATCTCCTCATGGAGGATGAGTCAAGGATTACCTCCTCATGGAGGAGGAGTTCGTCGCCGTCTTCCTCACTCCACGCCGCAGCTGCCCCTGCTTCTACTCCTCCACCAAACCCACGCCTCCCTCATTGCGCCGTCCCTCCCTTCCCCGACCTTCCATGCCTTCTCGAAGCAAGCCAGGATGGCTAAGGATTTGGGGCTGAATGAGGCGAGCTTGAGGTTGTAATCGGCATCTAATCTTCAGTTGAATCAAGGTAGAGAGAGGTATCTTGTTTTTCCCTTTCTCAGATCTGCTTCCAGCATTCTTATTTTCCCCTGGTTTGCACTCCAATCTGCGGTGCATGTGATTGTTGTCCTCAACCTCTCTCTCCTGACAGAGCACAATCACAACGAGTTTCCCAACCCGGGTGCTACATACACACACAGAGAGATAGAGAGAGAGAAGGATTGAACGGGAGATGAAGGCCAAGAACGATGCCGCCGCCGGGGAGAGGAGGGTGCTGACGAGTTGGATGCTGCTCCTCTGCGCCTCCAGCTTCGGCCTCGGCATGCTGTTCACAGACCAGTGAGTCCTCCTAGATTGGTTCTCTTGCGCTGTACCCTGTACTGCTGGTTGGTTCGCTTCGCGGCGCATTTCTTGCTCTTGCTACTTTCTTGGATCCATCTGTCATCTGTGTGTCGTGCGCCCGATGCAATCAATGCTTGTGGGTGCTTTGTTAATTGGGTGTAGCTGATGTATGATGGCGATGGTTTGGCCAGGTTCGGAGCGATGCCGGATTTGCAGAACCCAGTCGTGGCGCAGCACCGGCGGCATGAAAGGGAGCTGCAGATCGTTTCTGAAGATTTTGTCGAGCATAAAAGGGAGCTATTAATTTTTTTAATCCCCAAAAAAGAACCATTGACGGGCAGAAAACCTTACCCGTCAGTGATGTTAAACATCTGCTGACGCGCAGGAGCCCATCAGTGGAACGGACCCCTCCACTGACATTCTCGGAGTGACGGGCGCTAAACCCGTCAATAGAGGGGTTTAAGCACCCGTCAGTAGATATGTATTCTGCAGTAGTGTTTATTTAGTGTAAATGTTTGCAACCCGATACATACCAGAAAGTCAAATAAGTAGGTTAGCTTATTAAGGCCACCCTCCCTGCCTTTTTCTCCTTTGTGCGCAAGAAAGACTTGGTATCATGTTAATCGTGATAAGAAACTTTTAATTAGACCAATGACCTAATACAATAGAGTTACACGAGGAAATTTGTTTACCTGTTGAGTAACCTGCAAACCCTTTTGAATCTGGTCTTCTTATTCAAATAAGAATCCAAGTAATAGACTTTGGACTCTTTTAATATAGTAATGATAAGAATCAAGTGGAAACTATAAAGTCATTAATCCTAAGTTAATTGATGTTGCACCGAAGGTACAAAATGAACAAGTAGCACTTACAATTTATTAAAAAGATTAAAAATAAATTTCTTATCTTGACTGGCCTCTATTATTTTAAAGACGTAATCCTCAACAATCCTTTCACATTTATCCATGTATTGCCCAGAGCCAAGGTGTGGGTCAATGGGATGGTTGGGAAGTGTCTCGAGGGCAGTTTGTCCGTACCACCAAATGCCACTCTTCTTAATGTCGTTGAGTTGGTTTCATGGAAGACTGTCACAGAAATAGGGGATGATAAGAAAATCTTGAAGAATGTTTGTAAGGAGGGTGAAGGATATGAACGCCCAATGAGGGTACAGTTGTTGAAGGTATGCTAAGCCATGACGGTTATTGTTTTAACTTATGTGTATCACTATAGGTCACTGCTTTTTGAGTATGAACTAATTTGTCTTGTAATAATGAGTAATAAACTAATTATATTTTACTGTTGACAGTCAAAATAACTGGAAGACTTCAAGACCGATGAAGGTGCTTTTTCTCCTTCCTTTGTCTGTGCATGTTTAGGTAAAAATAAGTCATGCAATGAACTTAACAATGTGATACAGTACGAGTTATATTTTCCATTTGGTTTATATTCTGTTTCCAGAAGAGGTTATCGATGGTCTTGATCGTGCTGTCCTAAAAATGAAGAAGGGCGAGGTTGATCTTGCTGTAATTCCACCTAACAGCACTGTGATTTATGAAGTGGAGGTTCTATCATTTGTAAAGCTGTGCTTCTCTTTGACCAATATTCTTGTGCACTCTTGTCATTCAACATCCTGGCTTTTTCCTTGATACATAGGATGGAGTCATGGGAGTTAAACAATGCCAAGAAGATTGAAGCTGCTGGTACGAAGAACGAAGAGGGGAATGCTTTGTTCAAATTGAGCAAATATGCCAGAGCTTCTAAGCGTTATGAGAAGGTCCGACATCTATCTTTTGTTTCACAACTGTAAATATATAACTAGACTGCCATGATGTTTTGCTTGATTTTCCTATCGTGCCTGATTGACCGATGAGAACAAATCACAGGCTGCCAAGTTTATTGAGAATGATAAAGATTAGATGAAGCAATCCAAGCAACTGAAGATCACTGCAACTTGAACAATGCTGCCTGCAAGCTGAAGCTGAAAAACTACAAGCAAGCTGAGAAACTTTGCACCAAGGTACCTACATCTATTCCTGCAAAAACCCATTCGATATTTCTCATAAAAGAAAAACCATTCGATATTTTGGAGTGAAATTAACCAAGGTGACATTTGGTGGGTTGATTGTGTTTTTTACTAGGTTCTGGAACTAGATAGCAGAGATGTGAAGGCCTTACCCATGCTTACACACAGAACTGGCGGTGGCGAACCTAGAGTTAGCAGAGGTCGACATAAAGAAGGCATTGGAAATCAATCCTGATTACAGGCTAGTTTCACAAATGGATTCCTTTTCACCTAACAGTTGCTTCAATTTGATATTGGCAATGTCGCTTCTAATCTCAGCGATGTGAAATTAACATGCAAGACTCTTAAGGAAAAGATCAAGGAGTTCAACAATAAGCATGCGATGTGAAATTAACATGCAAGACTCTTAAGGAAAAGATCAAGGAGTTCAACAATAAGGATGCCAGAGTCTACAGCAATATGTTTGAGACCAAGCAGCCAACAGAAGACAGCGTATGCATCTCAGCATATTTCAAAACTTTCTAATTTTAGATCACTGGTATAATACTAATTCAATTATCTTCTGAATCACCGAAAGCTGGAACTGGGGCAAAGTCCAAGTAAGGATAGGAACCTTTAGTGTTGCCTGTCGCTCCATCTCTTCTCTTATGTGGGCTGGCTAATCTTTAATCTAGTGGGCACACGGATGCTTGGAGTTGCTAAAACTGTGACGAGGAGTAAATTTGTGTAAAGAAACTCGATTGAATCAGAAGGTGCTGATGTTCTCATCTTCGTGCGAACAGACATTGCGCTCTGTTGATTTAAAGCAAGTGAGTCCTAACTCTGTGCATGCAGGTATCGTCGCCGGAGAGGCTAGTTGGACGCCGGTCCTTTCACGCCGGTCTAGGAAAGCAGCGTCAGCAGAAGCACGCCGTCTTGCAGCTCCGACGTCGCCGCGTTCATCTTTGGCCGGGAGCTCATGGCAGGGCCCTCTTCGTCCAAAGAGGAGCTCGCCGGTGTTGACGTTCAGTGCGGTCCTCGCGGCGGCAGTCGGGAATTTCTCCCGCCCAGTTACAGCGGGCACTGCGTCGGGCTGCTCTCCTCGGGCTCGGTCGGACCTGCCTCGGGAAATTCGGGCCCAGTCTGCCTCATCGGATTGTGGGCCTCCCCTGCGGCCTAATCCGATTGCTGCACCTGCATCCCTAAGTCGACAAGGCCGCTCCATCCATAGGTGCTTCGGCAGGGGCGAAGTGGCAAGGGCACCGATCCACGCTCGTACGCGGCTGTCTTGCAGACTTCGTTGACGATGGATCGGCACGGCGACAGCAACACCGGCCCTAGCCAGTACCAGGGTGCTTTGGGAGGCCACGGTGGTGGTAGCAATGACGGCACCGGTGGCCCGCGTGAAGGTGGGCGCCACTGGATTCCCCGCTTTGATCAGGGCCGCGTTGGCGGTCGTGCACGCGGCAGGCGTGGTGGCGGCCGAGGGAGTTTTCCGCGTCAGTCCAGCGCTGCGCATATGACAGCGGCAGTGCCTCAAGTGCCGGGCGCAGCATGCCGCTGCTGTGGCTCGACACACGACGGAGGGCGGCCATGCTGCTCTGACCAGCACGGACGTCGCTGGGTCTTCTTCGGCGCCACAACCGCAAGCGCTAGTGGCAGAGGATGAGGGCGGTGATGGTGCACATGATAGGGCAACGAAAAAGAACAAGCACTACCGGAATAGAGATGTTTACCGTGTGTACAATACTTTGCCGAGTGTTTTCCGTTGGGCACTCGGCAAAGACAACCATAAACCGAGTGTCCAATAAAAACACTCAGCAAAACTACCACACTCGGCAAACCACATCTTTGCCGAGCGCCCGCTATTTGACACTCGGCAAACCACTTCTTTGCCGAGTGCTCTCTATATGACACTCGGTAAATCGGGAGCCACGTGTCCTACCTCGCCGCGGTTGACGGAGAGGCGACAGCGTGGTTTCTTTGCCGAGTGTTATGTAATGGGTACTCGGTGTTATGTAATGGGTACTCGGCAAAGCAGTGGCCCCCGTTAGCACTGTTCATTTTTGCCGAGTGTCCGTGTTATGACACTCGGCAAACTATGTTCCTTTTAGTGTACACGTCTGCAAATCAGATCTGTTTGATGTTTGTTGTTTGAATTATTTTTTAACAATGTTAGATTTCATATTTTTAAATCGGATCCATTTGATGTTGGTTTGGGCAGTGAATAGTGCATGGTCTATAATTACTTTGTAGTGTTACGTTTTGTAGTGTTCCTATGCCCTACGAAGCCACCGGACCAAGTTATGTAAGAACTTGGCCTCTTTTTGAGTTGGTCATGTTCCTATACCCTATTCTATCACTAACAAAGAGGAACGTCACATAAATTCACCACTTTTGATGAAAAGTTAGCGTGTTTCCGTTGCGGGGCCCGCGGGAGGGGGGTGCATGAAATCATGCCAAAAACCATCGGAAACCCTAGCTTTTTGGCATGGAGTCCTAATATGGGTATATAAGGTTGGTGTAAAGAGAGCAAACCAATACATAACTTCGAAGTGGCACCTCCTTTACAAACAGGACTACCTCGCAGGAAGTTTCTGGACATTAAGTGGAAAACTCCCCCTTCGAAGCGACCGGACCAACTTTTGTAAGAACTTGGCCTCTTTTTGAGTTGACCATGTTCCTATGCCCTATTCTATCACTAACAAAGAGGAAAGTCACATAAAGTCACCACTTTTGATGAAAAAGTAGCATGTTTCTGTTGCGGGGCCCACGGGAGGGGGCGCATGAAATCACGCCAGGAATTGTCGGAAACCCTACATTTTTAGCATGGAGTTCTAATATGGGTATATAAGGTTGGTATAAAGAGAGCAAGCCAATACGCAACCTTGAATTGGCACCTCCTTCACAAACAGGATTCGGCAAACAGCTCGGCACTCGGCAAACAAACCGATTTAGGGCCACCCAGCTCCTTCACAAATTTGAAAGAAAGAAAGAATTATGAAAGAAAGAAAAGAAAGAAAAGGAAAGAAAGAAAAAAAAGAAAAGAAAGAAAAATAGCATGTTGTTTGCCGAGTGCCTCTGATCTAACACTCGGCAAACATGTTGTTTGCCGAGTGTCTCTGTTCTGACACTCGGCAAACATCGGGCACTCGGCAAACATACTTATTTAGAGCCACCGCATCCTATCTCCTCACCATTTCTCCCATGTGCCGCTTCGCCCCGCCCGCCACCGCGCCGCTTCGCCCCACCTGTCGCGCCGCTCCGCTCCACTCCGCCCCGCCCCGCCCCGCTCCTCCGCCCTGGCTTCCCCCAGATCTGTCGCCCCGCCCACTGCGCCGTTCCGCTCTGCCCTGCCCGCCACCCGCCGCGCCGCTCCACTCCGCCCGGCTATTCCCTCATCGAGGTTGCCGGCACGCCACCAACCACCCCGAGCCCTAGATCTCGCCTCCGCCGGCCCCGTCCCCAAGCTCGCGGGCCTCCCCGTTCGCCTCCCTCCCCCGCCGCCACCGCCCCTGCCCTCGTCCTCCCTCGCCCTTGCAGCCATCCTCGAGCACCCCCATCCGCCCGCGCCGCCACCTCGTCCAGATCCACTGGCCCGAGCTCCCACCTCCTTCAGCCCTAGCACCACTGAGCTCCACCGGCCCGAACTCCCTCTAGATCCACCAGCCCGTGCCCCCTCTTCGCCGGCCGGCCCATCACCACCCCGAGCTCTTCTTCCACCGGCCAAAGCCCCATGAGGTGCAAAGTATTTTTTTTGGCATTTGTTTAATTCATGTAATGAGATTGTGATTCTAATGCACAAATTTGATGGAATATGTGATTTTTATATATGCAATCTTATGTGTATATTGTACGCATGATGAGATATATATGCAAATCTTGTGATATGCTTGGCAATTTTTTGGAATGTGTATGATTTGTGGTTGTGTTGCTTGGAGGCAAAAATTCAATTTGTATTGTATACCATGGGAGCTATGTGTACTGTATGATCCAAAAAAGTAT